>ML806950.1:34425-100298 GCA_009831015.1 Picea engelmannii | reverse complement strand
TATATGTTCTTTATTCTCTTGGAAAAATATGATGATTCTCTAGGTTTGGTGATTCAAATTTTTGGGAAAAGTTTTATTGAGTGGATTTAGGTTTTCTTGTAAGAATTTTGCAAGAAAGAAGTGGGGTAAGGAGAAGGTAGCCAAGAGATTCATGGCTGGAATTTTAGAAAATGCAAAACCACTTTAAATCTTGGTCCAAAATCTTTGAAATAGAGGTTTCAAATATCCCCAATTATAGCCATTGAAGTTTATAATAGAAAGTTATTTGCAAAGGTCAAGAAAGAAATGGAAGAAATTGAAAATAACTTAAGATTGAAAGGGTATGACTTACACACAAAGTAGATGAGGGGATGATTATTTGGGTAGATAAATAATTTTTAAGAAGAAAAGATATTAAAGAAATCAAGAATAAAGTGGAAAAAAATAAGAGAGGGATTTGACATCCCACAATAATGTAGATGATTGGATGATTCTTTAGACCCTTATTATAAACACTGTATCCAATGTAGATAATTGGATAAGCCTTTAAACCATTATTATAAGATTTTCAAAAAACAAAAACAATAAATTTTTAAAAATAATGAATCTATGTTTTTTTAACGAAAGTTCTCATTATAATTATTATACAAGTTAAATGTATTCAAAAATATCAGTAACAAACTAAATCAATGTAACACGACCAAGGAAAATTTAATCCATAATATAAAAGTATTTAAATAAGAAAATAAAAGCCAAAAAAAAAAATCACCATTAAAAAAACCTAAAAAAAAGAAAATAGAGAACAAACTATTACCATGAAAAATACTTAGGAAAAGAAAATAAAATGTGTTAAGAAAGGAGAGCAAAGAGACCAATTTATCTCATGAAAATTCCCCATATATCAATGTTGACTATACCTTTATATCCTAGGAATATTGTTGATCATTTCAAATTATGATGTTGTGTTCAAGTTTTTCGAACTATATGTGTTAACTCCCTACAAGAAATGAGTAAACATAATTTAAATAATTAAATACATAATTCAAATAATTAGATATATATTAACATTAAAATATTTAATTTAATTTTTTTAAATATTAAATATTAAAAAAATTAAAATATAAATGTTTTACAAACTCCCTACACGAAATGAGTAAACATAATTTAAATAATTAAATACATAATTCAAATAATTAGATATATATTAACATTAAAACATTTAATTTTATTTTTTTAAATATTAAATATTAAAAAAATTAAAATGTAAATGTTTTACAAATTTTAAAATTGAAATATGTTTTAAGAAATTTAAAATTGAAATAAATTTGTATAAAAAACATTATTGTTCTTGATTGTTTTAAAAATATAAAATAAAAAAAAATTGTTATTCATTATTTTGATCTCTCATTTTTATAAATTTAAATATTTATTTCTCATTTTTATAAATTTAAATAAACTTATTATTTAGATTTAGATGTTTTTTAATTTAAATTTTTTTACGAGTTTAAATATTTTTGGAGTTATATATATATATATATATATATATATATATATATATATATGTCGGCCGAATCTACTGCACAGTAAATGCCCCTGATTACTTCAGGCGCAATGAAGTATGAGATGTAGAAAATGGAAGATAAAACGCTCATTCATATTTTCTGTTTTTACACTGTAACTATATATCCTCAATGCTTTCATTCGGTTCTTTTCATTTGCTCTGCAAAGATAATGACTATACTTTGTTCGTAACTTTTTCAGTAAGCGAAGGGGAAAATCCAGAAAAACTCGTAACTTATCATCCGGGCAACATTCCACCATTGAAGCCAACTGACCTGCTATCCCAGTATCCCTCTCAGCATCCGTCCGACATTGCTTTCAATGTCCTTCTCTATGAATCGCAAAAGCGCTGTAAAGGCGACTACGTATTAGTGAACACGTTCGAGGAGCTCGAAGGGAGGGACGCAATAACAACACTTTCTTTGAATGGCTGTCCTGCTCTGGCCATAGGACCTCTTTTCCTTCCCAATTTTTTAGAAGGAAGGGGTTCTTGCAGCAGCCTGTGGGAGGAGGAGGAGAGCTGCTTGACATGGCTCGATATGCAACAACCGGGATCAGTTATATACTTTTCGTCTGGGAGCATCGCTGTGAAATCTGAGCAACAGCTGGAGCAGGTGGCGCTAGGGCTAGAGGGCAGCGGACAACCTTTCTTGTGGGTTCTCAGCTTGGATACCGCAGAAGGCCAATCTGCGATTTTACCTGGGGACTTTGAAGAACGAACAAAGGAGAGGGCACTGTTTGTGAAGTGGGCACCACAGTCGAAAGTACTTGCCCATGTCTCGGTGGGATTGTTCCTCACACATTGCGGATGGAACTCTATGTTGGAGAGCATGAGCATGGGAGTTCTCATAGTGGGATTCCCAAATTTTGCCGATCAGTTTCTCAACTGGAGATTCGCCAAGGACGTGTGGAAAATCGGCCTGGGATTTGAGAATGTGGAGCTAGATGACAGCAAGGTGGTCATGAAAGAAGAGGTTGAGGATGTTATAAGGAGAATGATGAGAACAGCAGAAGGAAAGAAGTTGAGAGAGAACGTTCTAATTATCAAGGAGTCTGCAGCGAAGGCCGCCCTCCCCGGAGGATCTTCTTTTCTGAACTTAAATACTTTCGTTAAAGACATGACAATGAGTAAAGGAATCCAATCCAAAAAAGAAAACAAGAGACTCGGTTTTCAGAATATGCCGTAAGTATACATGGAAGTTTCAGAATAATATGTTGAAAACTATCAAAATTCTTGCTAAATCGTTCGATAACTCTCTCATCTTTCATTCATACGCGTTTACGGGGTTAAAGCTTGTAATACTGTTCTTAATACAAATGTTTTGGTTGAAAATATTGATTGTTATGATCATCCTCACTACATTTCATGGTTTAAATAACTTCATTTTTATTAGTGGTCTTTCCATGATCTCTGAGTATTATAATATGTCCGTCATCGTATCTTGTCCTTTATTTTTTTTAAATGGTTTACGTATGTTATTTATTTTTTTAATTTTTTCCATAAATGGTTCTGATATTTTATCCTTTTATTTGAAATCAAGTTATTTTTTTAATCTGAAACCATACTATTGATTTGAGTTTAAACTATAATAGTTAAAATCTTATTCATAAAGTTCCCTTTTTAAGTTAAATACTTGATATGCTCCACAAGACTACGAACATTTTAATTATAATAGTTAAAATCTTTGTCATAAAGTTTCCTTCTTAAGTTAAATACTTGATATGCTCCACAAGATTTTAAATATCCTCTTTCTCGTATAACTATGTTTCTAGGTAATTTGATTTTGCATGTTAAATTATCTAAGCACTAATTGAAAATGGAAAATGAAATGAAACAAGTAATTAGACTTTGCAAGTTACATTATCCGAGCACAAATAAAAAAATCTAGCACCAACATAACCTTATAGAATACTAAAACTTTTCTCAAGGACATTTTGCGCTCGGGCTTCATCAAGACACCTCATAAAGGATAAGGATAAGACATATACAAATGACATTGTGAGTCGCGACAACCCACTCACACATCATGTAACCATGCGTAGATCACACTTTGATATGGGAAACCCTACATCACATACCCATAGTCTTCCGAGATCTTTATCGACGTGGCCTACCCAAGTTTCCAAGAAATTGAGGGTCATACGGTGCCGTGAAGGTTCTCACTTGACAACTTGAGAACACCAAGGATACTTCTCTTGGACTACGCCTCTTCACTTAGAACATACCCATACTCTATTCTAGGTTAAGGGAGAGTCACACTCCTACTCGATGCGTCTGACTTGTATAATTAGGTAATTTGCGATCACTATCAACAATTAGTCATTGAAGCATACAATAAAAAAAGATGTAAAACAAAGAGAACACTTGTGAAACATACAAGAGACACAATTTTATAGTGTGGGAGGCACCAACAATGCCTAACACCCGACTTGTATTTATTATTATTATTGTCCTGTCTCCTATGCGATGTCCTCCTCATGCCCAAATATAGTCATTTTGTTGGCATCTCTGTCACTCATTCTAACCTCAAAGAATAAGGAAAAGTCCTAATCCTTTCCTTTAACTGCCAAGTCACCTCACTAACCTAGTGCATTAGTCTACTGTCAAGCTACCACTCAAGAACCTAGCACACCAATTGTTGTCTTCACCGTGCCAAAGTGAGGTTACCAACTTCTTCAACTCACTAAGTCACACTCATACAAATATTCTATGATGCCCACATCCAAGGAACCCTACACAATGCTACGCTCTTCATGGAAATGCATATATCGAGGTCTACGATGGAACATCTTCGCAAGGTTCTCAAGGCCATGCTACCTGGTTTCCTGGTAGTGTTCCAACTCTTTATCTTGTCAACGAATGAAATGTACCCAATAGCCACAACCAAGGCTATTGGTGTACATAGTTTCTGACTTGTGCTATGTGCGTAATTATCTCAACACCAACCTAATTTCCTTCAACATGTATCCCAATTGCTCAAGTCATTCCACACTAGGTTGAAATTCATATATCCCCACAGATTTCGTACAAAATTTCATAATTTTTGCAGGGCCAAAGTGCTCCATTCTCATTTCTTTGGCATCTGACTCCAAGTCTCGATGAGTGAGTGCCTCCATGAACTACTCTGTTTCAACAGTTACAATTTTGGTTGAAAATAAGTTATCTAACCAATCCACTTCAACCTTTTTGCAACTCTACCAACAACAAAGTGACCCGAGTTGTTTCTCTTGTGTGATGTCCTCCCCATGCCCAAACATAACGATTATGTCCTCATCTCCATCACTCGGTCCAACCTCCAATACTAAGGAAAAGTTATTCTCCCTACCTTTGAATACTAGGTTACCCCACTAACCTAATGTTAGGATATTCAAACACTTAGGAGTTAGTTAATATCTACATGGTCTAATGTGTCGTTAGGTAAAACTATATTTTTTAGTGTGTTTATTTAGTATGCATTAGTATGCATTTGTAGTTAGGAAATGTGACGGTCACGATATGTTCTTGACATAGAGTGATCTGACGATTCATATTCTACTCAATCTTAATGGTTGCATTGATATGTGGCTTAACACCCGATTGGTCCATGGTCTCTATTTAAAGAGCATGGAGGGTCATTTGTCGATGATAGATTGTGAGAAAATCTCTTGTAAAATCTCTCTATAATATTTTTCTTTTGCATTAATAAACTGCTCCATGTGGTCGTGTTGGTTGGGGTTGTGGATGTTTCCTCATAGGGGTTTTACCACATCAAAACATCAGTGTGTTGATATTTTATCTGGTTTTGTGAGTGGTTACTTAAGGTGTTCGACCTCTGTTGGAATACACATGTTCTCGAACATGGAATCAAAGTTGTTTGAAGACCATCTCCCATTGTAGATTGAGATCGTGAAGCTGAGTTTCCACATCTCTAGTTTCTACCATTTTCATGGACTTCTGGGTTGAGAGGAATGTTCCATTGCATTTTGAGTGCTTGTTTCACTAAAAAATGTCTCTATTTTCCCAAGATACGACCATTTCAATCAGATCCGGAGGTATAAAGCCTGAATATGCCATTTTAAATTTTTGCAGAGTATTATTTTGGTTTTATATTGTTTGTTTGCAGGTTTTTACTCTTTTATATATGCATATACTCTTTGCTCTACACCCTATGCGATCTCATAAAATCATAAACAAATAGAAAAAGACGCATTTTCTTGTTAAGCTAACCGAGATCTAACACTTGTCATTGAGAAGTAGAATTTTTTTCTTGTGTGAAAAGAGTTTTTTTTATCACTCTCTCCAAGGCCGTCTTCAACAACAATAATAACAACAACAAAAATCCTCCTCCTAACAATACAATATGTTTTTCTAGCTCACTTCCAGTTAAAATATTCCTTATTAAGTAAGAGGTCTTGAGTTCAAGTCTTTGTTTTTGTTACTTTTTAAAAAAACGTTCATGCTCCATTGTAAATTGTATTTCACTTCAAGTACAAAAGTGAATCACTATAAGTAGATTTAATATTTTATTTTAGAGTCTTTTATTTTTCAAGCAAGTTTCTTTTATAAAGTAGCTCCATTGTAAAAGTGATCCCCACTTCTTTTTATAAAACTGTCTGTCACTTCATAAAGAAACTTATTTGTAAAATTTAGGTTATTTGGAGGGGTATCACCACCACATGGTTCTTTGGTTGTCGTTTATGCATTTTTTTAAAAGGGCATAACTTTCACATCCGAAGTCCATTTTCAATGGCGTTTGTTTCTAAAACCACCTAATTTTTCGAGATATTTCTATCCAGATCATCAGTTTCAGTTTTTCAATAAATATTATCTGCATATTTAATATGTCTTCTTCTAGTAATATTTTTCCTACTAGCACCAACTACTTCTAATGGAAATATGATATGGAGGATTTATTAAGTAGTAAAGGCTTGTACCATATTACCTTGGGAAAGGAAAAATAACCCACTAATGATGATAAGAAATTCAAATGGGATAATAGGAGTGACGAATCACGTGGATTGATCATAATGTCGATCTCTCATTATTTAATGTTCCACTTTCAAGAAATTCATGACCCCTATGAAGCTTGGGAAAAGATTGAATCTTTGTTTGGTAAACACAACATTATTCAAGCAAATCAGTTAGAAAATCAAATACTGACTTTAAGGCCAAATGAGTTTTTTTGCATTTAAGACTATCTATCTAAGTTGAAAACACTCATAATTTTATGTGAATAATGTCAAATAAAGATAGAGGAAGAGTGTTGCATATATATTATTATTTCTAAGCTAGGTAGTTCATATTATGTGTTTGTATCTACCTTTTATTCCATGACAGAGGCTCTAGGGAATTATTATCAAATTCTCACTCTTGAGTCCTTTTGTGATGCTTTGATTAGAGAGAAATATAAGCTTGTACAACTTGGAGTGATAAACACTACAGGTACCTCCAACAAATCCTTAGTAACTCAAAAGAAATATAAACCTAAGAATCCAAAGAAGTAACATCCTCTCTAAAGTAACATTAAAAAAAGGGTCCCAAACCCACTCAGATAGCTTCATATCCTAATGGTGACAAAGGACAAAAATCTAAAAATAAGAAGACTGACAAACATTGCAACTTTTGTCGGAAATATGGTCATGATTATTCCAAATGTTTTAAGAAGATGGTAGCTTTAGAAGCAGTGATGAAGAAGAAGAACATCAATATTGATTCTACTTCTTCTTCTTCTTCTCATGGACATGCACTTTCTGCTTCTGGTTTCTCCTTCAGTGCACTTCTACTTATTCTCATGATGAGTGGCTTATTGATTTTGGAGCATCTTATTATATGGATGAAGATAAATCCATATTTTCTTCTCTAAATGAATGTAACACCAAGAAAATATTTGTTAGTGATGATAGATCTCTTAGTGTTGTAGGATATCGAACAATTCAAGTAGATAATTGTCATTTCAATGATGTATTATGTGTTCCAACTATTTCTTGTAACCTTCTATCAGTATATCAAATAACTCATTCATGTGAAGGTAAAACGGTATAGTTTTCACCTCACCAAGTGGTAATCAAGGATCTAGAATATCCCAAGAATGTTCTTTCCACTGGAATTGTTGATGATATTGCCAGGTTCTACAAGTTTGAAAACTTTATGTCATCATCTTTTCCATCATTTTATGTTTCTCATAGTGATGACCTGAGAAAACTTTGGCATGAGTGGTTTGGTAATATAAACTATCGTTCATTGCAGAAACTATGTAATCAACATATGGTGACTGGTCTTCCTCTTGTTTCATATAGATTGTAACGAACCTCCTCGTTACGACAACAACTCTGATAACAGGTGCAATTTTTTTTTTTTTTTGGTTTTAAAGGTGTGTGCGCGCGTGTAGAAAGGAAACAGACACACTTGACTCTACGTCGCCACCCGACGACTAACAAGACGCGACCACGATGATCACACAAGAAGACACAATGTGCACAACAAGTAAATGCAAGCATTGACGACCATATGCATAAGGAGGAATCCATAATAGTAGATTTTACTATTTCTGCACAGGAAAGCAGGGCGTTTAATCTTAGTCCTCTGCTCCGGAGAGAGAGGAGGTCAGATAGGCTCCTGGCCGACTGCTCAGGCATAAACTAGTAATCTCCATCAGGTGTGTCACAAGAGTGGAAACCCTGCCTTTAAAGGGCCCGAGACTCTTGATACAGCACCGGATTCCTTACACATAAATAATCACACACACAAACTTATATACTGAGGCTACAAGGAGGTGCCTACATCCTGCCCGACACAAGCAGACCCAACAATGCAAGCCAACCAAGTACAACAAAATCAACGGACAACCACGACCTCTATGGAAGACGCAAGTTAGAAGGACCCTAACAATAACCAACCATTAGTTAAGCCTCAGCATTCCCTATGACTCAATTGGAAACAAGTATAGATCAATTACTTCGTTTAATTTCGTTAGTCGATGAGTCATCAACCCAACCTTAAAAATGAGTATACATAATTAATTTCTAAATCTAAATCATAATTATTTATTGCTCTTAGTTTAAGGACCTTACCCTTTTAGGTTGAAAATTAAAACGTCCTTATAATGATTAACCATACCCTTACATTTATTCTACAACAACATGGTAAACAATTAACAATGTCCTTACATTCCTATGTTATCAAAGCTATATAGCATTTTTCCAAAAAGTGGGGATATTACATTTTCATGTTTCAACGATAAATTACCATGACAGTAAATTTACAATAACATTACCCTAGAACAACAACAACCTCCCATTTTACATCATATATCCTTGCAATTAAATAACCATAAAACCGCATTTCAGTAGTAATGCTCTTACCTATTAAAATGACCATATATCACAGTTACATAATTCCTAAACAATAATATTCAATAACGTTACCTTAAAATGATGACCCTATTACCAAGAACATTAGCAATAAAATAAATTTAGGATACTTCGTATGTGTGAACTCCAAGTTGAATACTAAGGAACTAAAAGCTCCCTCATGCTCACCACAATATTGAAATGTTTGTTTTTTTTGAAATTGATAATAAAGTATTTTTTTCTTAAGGTAGAAATTAAATGTTTAATTATGGTAATTAAAATATTTATGTTATTAATATATTTTTCTTTTACCAAGTATTAACTCTTCTTAAACCTAAATTAATAGAAATCTCCTTTATACCAGATGAAAACAATACCTCTAACCCATTGAACGGATTCATTAACAGTTAATGTAATTAAATCCAAATAATTAAAATTCAAACCATTTTCTGTAAAAAAAAATTTCCTATAATCATTGAGGAATCGACTTATGATTTCTATTGGTTAAAAAGAGAACAAGGACTAATAAATATCTGTCACTCAACAGGTGGCAAGAATTATCTGTAATTTCGCCTTGAAAAGTAATACGGTGAATGACTACCGATTCGTCTCAATTCCAGCACAGAGATTCGCTGTCAAAAGGGGTAAGGAATAAATTCGTTGTGCAATAAATAGAATGTAAAAAGGAAAAAAAAAATGCCCTTTAAAAGAAGAATTTCAGGATAGCCAAATGGAACATGAAATAAAATATACACGCGCCCATCGGAACAGGAGATACAGTCTTAATGATGGCCCATAACGCGTACAGAAACGCAGTCATGAACCTTGGGAAACCACAAGTTCAAGGCCGCTGTCCAAGGCAAGTTCACCAGGGAAGAGATGCCCAAGCGTAAAAATTAATAACCAACAAATTTAAGCTACGAGTGCATGCTAGGAATTAATAATCATCGGGCGATTATCGAGGTGGCATCTGTCCAAACCAATATGTCTACTCAGAATTTTCCTGACTGTGTCATATAAATTCCCTCACCACCGTACAACACGTGCAGGCAGCGGTAAAAGGCACAATATTAAGTCAAGGCAGAGCGAAGGGTTACGGTTGATCACAATCACTACCGGCTGGTGAGAAAAGGGTGAGTTAAGCGATTTTATTTAAATTTTAGAGATAGGGCGCAACAACAATTATAGATGATAAAAATAATTTGGTTGGGTTAAGGCACCCATAAATCATAGAGTGTGCATATTAATTACAACGATTTTAAGGGGAAATTCGTAGGGCTAACCCCACCCACGAATTCATAGAGATAAGGCTGAGTGGAAACTAAAAATCATCATGGAGACGGAGGATTCCATTAGCTGAGTAAAACAGGGAGTCGTTGGGCGAAAACGAAATGCTAGAGCAGAGATAAATCTAGACAAACGCAGAGCCAAGGGAAAAATAAGGTCATACTAACTCGTTGCTCGCCTCTTAAACTTGGGTTGGGTCCCCTGTCTTTCTTTCTCTTGGGAAAGACATTGCTAACGCTTGAATTCACTGTGCGACTACTCTCCTAAAGTTATAAGCAAAGAAAAATGCATTACTCCACAGAAGACATAGCACGATACTCAGCTTCTTCTGTGCTGGACTTGGATACAGTTTATTGTTTCTTTCTTTTCAAACATATCAATGACGAGCCAAAGAAAACATCATAGCTTGTCTCTTGCAGGACCACTACTTTTCTTGCAGGGAAGACTGAAACCATCACTCTTGGAAAAGTAGTCAGTCCGTTCTCTCAGGGTTACTTACTCTCGTTTGGTTCGAACATAGCCTGCATGACAGTGGAAGGAAAGGATTCCAGTCAGTTTATCCTTCTAGCAAAATAAAATTTCAACAATAACTATAACTATATGACCAGTCTTATTACTTTTCAAGTGAAAAGGAGATTACATTTAATAAAAACATTTTTATTACATCTGCTGGAAAAATACATATATGACTGTTCTTATTACATTCAAGAGACAAGGAGATTCCATTGATAACAGATTTTATTACATCTTCACAGAAATAGAAAGCAATACATATAAAACCAATCTGTTACGCTTCAAGCCACAAGGATAATACATTTGAGAACATATTTTACTACACTTGCAGAGTAAATAAATATAACGGCCATTAATCCATTTACAACCAATGTTCTAATACCAACATAAATAGTAAAGCATCTTATTCTATCAACAACAAAAACCCATACCGTTGCCTTATTGTCCTCGTTGAATAATGTACTTTGCGCTCCGTGCCGCTCCCGCTCGCTGACCGTAGAGACCTCACCGGTACCTCCCAGCCAATCGCTAGGGGTACTCTACTTCCCCCTTAACCCACCGAGCCGCAAAGGGGCCATACAAATCCAAAAGGTATGCCTAGCTTCCCAACTTGCCTCGCAAGGCTGAGCTACCACTCCAACACAAGTTGAGAAATGCCCAACTCCTCACAAGCAATTAGTCCAGTTACAATTTGGCAACATAACGATACCTAACAGCTCATCCCCTTTTCCCCTCATCCCCCTTTCTTTTATAGAGTTTTGAGCCCTCCCAACTTTCCTAAATCACATTTATTTTTAAGTTTTAAAGAAAACCCTCCAAAATTTCTCTATCGTACAAGTGTCATTCATCCCCCACATTTCTCCAAAATTATTTTCTTTAACTTATTAATTGTCTATGTTTCGTTTATTACTTAATTTCCCTATTTTTATTAATCCCTTTTTTTCTTTTCTTTTAAACCAAAAAGGTAAATGCGCTAATTAATCTTTTCATTTTATTTTTAAATTCATAACTTTTTATACTCCCGCACGTTAAATAATTTTATTACTTATTAATTGTCTATGTTTCCTTTTTTACTTTGTTTCCCTATTTTTATTAATCCCTTCCTTTTTTTTTAAAACCAAAAAGGTAAATGCGTTAATTAATCTTTTCATTTATTATTTATTTAATATCTTTTGTTCTTCCACAAGTTAGGAATTATTTTCTTCTTTGTAAAATTTTAAAACCATTAGTTTTAATTTAAATCTTACCCTCGTCATCACCCCAAGAATTTTATGAAGACCCAACTATTACTTAGGTGGGTTTTTATTTAAACTGTTATTTTTATTCCAGGGTCTGTTCTTAAGGTTAGACTAAAATTTTACCCTAAAAGTTTTAGACTTAGTACTTAGATTCTGAACTGGGCGACACTGGGTTAGGGATGTTGTTTAAGGATTTCTTAAGGCGTTATTGTCTTAGGGATATTTAGGTTTGTTTCCTTCATCCACATCAATGCGACGTGCCCTTCAGGATGCACCACGTGCTCCAAGGGTGCCACTCGCTTCTTGTGTTTATTTTGTGCGACGTGCCCTTTAGGATGCACCACGTGCTCCAAGGCTACCACTCGCCAACTTGACTGATTGGTAGAAATCTATAACCCCTGGAGTCAACACTCTGCCAGGTGAACTTGTGGGAGACTAAGGGCTCTAAGGAATAAGGCCCCCACCTTATTGCGCGCCCCTTAGAATCATCGTGAGCGACTATCACAGTTTTCCATCACGACATCGTGGATCCTCTCGAACTAGGTAATCGTTAACCTACAGTTCAAGCCATGGCGGGAGTGCTAGTAGGCTGTGGCAGGGCTGCTGTCCACACCTCTCCCTCAACCTCTCTGGAAATTGTGTGTGGCCCCTGTACTCCATATGTGAGTCTGGTCGGCAAGCTATCGTCAGCTTGCATCATCAACAAACGTGTCAGAACATGTCCATAACATATCATCAAATCAATGAAATATCACAGTAAATACATCAACCCAAATAGCACACTCCCTGACTCAATCTAGAGTACAAGGGGTTCCATCGATGCCTCGACATCCTCAAGGTCCAAAACCCTGCACACTCAGTAAAATCGAGTCAGTAGCACCTGTCTATGTCAAGGCAGTAAAACAGCAAGTCATCTATCATAATGCATCATAATCAAGGATAAATATTTTAACATCATAAAATTCCAGATCACTTGCGAGCAAGTGTCCTCAAAAAATATGTTTACTCAGTGCGCCAGAGAGAGATGTTACACAAATATGGTGTTTGTTCCAGTTGTGTTCTCAACAAACATCATCGGGACATATTTGACAAACATGCCTCTTGGCACGCCTCAGGCCCTTTGCAACTTGTTCACGATGACTTGTGTGGTCTAGTTTCTTCTCCTCTTTCTGTGTGCAAGTATTTCTTAACTTTCATTGATGAATTTTCTAGACATACTTGGTTTTACTTATTAAAATTTAAGAGCAATGTTTTTGACAGGTTTCTACCCTAAAAGGCCNATGACTTGTGTGGTCTAGTTTCTTCTCCTCTTTCTGTGTGCAAGTATTTCTTAACTTTCATTGATGAATTTTCTAGACATACTTGGTTTTACTTATTAAAATTTAAGAGCAATGTTTTTGACAGGTTTCTACCCTAAAAGGCCCTTGTAGAAAAGCAATTTGTACATCAAATTCAAAGGCTAAGAACATATAATGGAGGAGAATATGTGAACAATAATTTTACATGTTGTTGCACTACATAGGGCATCCAAATGCAAGACATTGTTCCATATACACCACAAAAAATTGTGTTGCTAAGAGAAAGAATCACACATTAAAAGAAATGGTTAATTGTATGATCCAATATAAGGGATTAAGTCTAAAGTATTGGGTGAAAGCCATCAACTGTGAAAATTACATAGTAAATTTCACTCCCATAAAGGATCTTAAAAATATAACACTGGAAGAAGCTTGGACTAAAATTAAACTAGATGTAAGTCACTTCCATGTATTTGGCAGTATAGCATGGGCTCACATTCCTTATGAGAAAAAGAAAGCATTGTAGCCTAAAAGTTAGAAGTGTATATTTGTTGGTTATTTTGAAGATGTCAAAGGTTATATACTTCTTCAACCACATTGTAATGAAATTATTATTAGAAGATATGTTAAATTTGGTGAAAATATCTTGGCCTGTGAGCCTAATTCGACGATTGTGCCTTCTTCGGCCTACGATCCATCTTCAATGTTGTGCCTTATTATGTTCCTATTTTGGTTTATTCTTTAGATGATGAAAATGAGGATGAAAATCCACCTCTTCCTTCTCACCTTCCTCAAGATGAGTCCTTTGAACCTAAACCAACACCATCTCTATCGCTTCCTAGATGGGTTCATTCAACACGAGAAGTAGTTGGTAATATTATCGGTGATCCTTCATATCAACGTCGGACATGTTCACAGTTCAACAAATCCTCTTCTCTTTTGGCTCAAGTTTCATAGACTCATGATCCTCAGACATTTTCATAAGCTTGATGTCATCTATATTGGGATACAATGATGAATGAAGAGTATTTTTCTTTAATGGAAAACGATAATTGGGATGTTGTACCTATTCCAAAAGGAAGAAAACTTGTTAGATGTAAATGGGTCTACAAAACTAAGTATGCATCAGATGGAAGTGTTGAAAGACACAAGGATAGGTTAGTTTCCAAAGTATTTTCCCAAGTTGAATGAATTGACTATAATGAAACCTTTTCTTGTGTCACCAAAATAAATTCCATCCATCTTGTTCTTGCCCTTCTTGCTTCATATAAATGGGAGGTCCATCATATGTATGTTAAATCCTCCTTCTTGCATGGGGATTTGCAAGATGAAATATACATGGAACAACCTCCTGGATATGTACATAATGACTCTAGCATTGTTTTTCTCATTAAGAAATATATTTATCATCTTAAGCAAGCTCCCCGAGATTGGTATGCCAAAATGGACAACTTTCTTATTGACACCATATTTTCTAGACGCCATTATGATCCTAATGTTTATACCAAGAAAGTATGAAGCCATATCACGATATTTTTCCTTTATGTTGATGACCTTATCCTTACTGTTAGTGACTCAAAACTTTTAAACCATGTGAAAACCAGCCTTAAGAAGAAATTTGAAATCACAAACTTAGGTTTTTTTCACTATTTCCTTGGCCTCCAAGTTTTGCAAACCAATGAAGGAATTTTTATGCATGTGACCTTATTCATCACTTTCACATGGAATATCGTAAACCAACCCCCTCTCCCTTCTAGTCTAGATTCAAGCTTGTTTCCACTTGCACTTCTCCCGAAGTTGATGCCACCTGTACTTCTCCCAAAGTTGTTGCCACCTTGTATCGTCAGTTATTTGGTAGCCTCTTATATTTGACTCATACCCCTCCTGATATTTCCTTTGTTGTTGGTATTTTTGTCTGGTATATGCAAACACCTCATGAAATCCATTGTAAAGTAGCTAAAAGGATACTTCAGTATGTCTGGGGTACAATTTAGTTCGGTATACATTACAATTTAGGGGGGACTCTTTTATTGGTTGGTTTCACTGATTCAGATTGGGCTTGCGAACATGGTGATCATAAGTATACTGCAGGTTATGTTTTCATCCTTGGTTTAGGACCCGTCGATTGGGCCTATAAGAAACAACATGCTATTGCATTTTATTTAGCAAAAGAAAAGTACTAAGTAGCGGTAAATGAAAGTCGAGAATTCTTGTGGTGAGACAATCAGAGTTCCATCAATCTCACCAAAGACCCTTTTAAACATCAATGCAAAAAAGACATCAAGCTACACATGCACGTCATGAGAAAGATCATTCATGGTCAAGTTATTGAAGTGCTCTTTTTCCTTACACAATATCAAGTTGTAGACATTTTCACAAAGTCTCTTATAGAAGCAAAGTTTTCCAAACTTAGATTTATGTTAGGATTTCAAGAAGTTGTCATTAAGGGGGGATAGGCTCTAATGCCTCATTCCTTCTCCTATTGTATCACTATTTTAAATCCTTCAATCATATCTCAAATTGTTATTAAGGGGGGATGTTAGGATATTTAGACACTTATAAGTTAGTTAATATCTACTTGGTCTAATGTGTCGTTAGATAAAAGTGTGTTTATTAGTGTGTTTCTTTAGTATGAATTAGTATGCATTTGTAGTTAATAAATATGACGGTCACAATATGTTCCCAACATAGAGTGATCCGACAGTTAATATTCTCCTTGATCTTAATGACTACATTGATTTGTGTCTTAACACCCTATTGGTCCATGATCTCTATTTAAAGAGCATGGAGGGTAATTTTTCGATGATCAATTGTGAGAAACTCTCTTGTAAAATTTATCTGTAATATTTTTCTTTTGAATTAATAAACTTCTCCAAGGGGCCATGTTGGTTGGGGTAGTGGATGTTTTCTCGTAGGGTTTTACCATGTAAAAACATCAGTGTGTTGATCTTTGATCTGGTTGTGTGAGTGGTTACTGAAGGCGTTTATCCTCTGTTGGAATACTTGTGTTTTTTAACACAAAACATGTCAATGTACTTCCAACATACCTCTCCACAACCTAACACACCAATTGTTGTCTTCATCGTGCCAAAGTGAGGTTGTCACCTTCTTCAACTCACTAAGTCACTCATACAAATATGTTGTCCCACTTCCAAGGTGCCTTTAGGACACTGCCCTCTTCATGGAAAGGCATATATCCAGGTATGCCCTGGCACCTCTTCACAAGGTACCCAAGAGCATGTTTCCTTCTTCCTTGCAGTGTGCCAAGTCTTTGTATTCCCAATGAATGGAATGTACCCAATACCTACCACCAAGTCGATTGGTGTACATATTGTCGCACTTGTACTCTGTGCATAAGTATCTTATGCTTCTTACTCCAATTCTGGTTGAGTGAGTGCCTCCATGCACTGCATTATCTTAACACTTATATTTTTTTCCTAAAGTGAGTTTTCCAACTAATATACCTTAACCTTTCTACAAATTGATTGGAAACAAAGTGACTTGGGTTGCATCTCCTCTGTGATGTCCTCCTCATCCTAAAACATACTCATTATTTTTACATCCCCATCACTCAATCCAACCTCAAAGAATAAGGTAATTTCTTTCCCCCTTCCTCTAGCTTCCAAGTCACCCCACTAACCCAACATGCCAATATATTGTTAATCTCCCTCTCCAAAACCTAACACACCCACTGTTGTCTTCATTGTGCCAATGTGAGGTCTCCACCTTCTTCAACTCACTAAGTCATACTCATACAAATATGTTGTGATGCCCACTTCCAAAGAGTTGTACACCACACCACCCTTTTCAAGATAATGTATATCTCCAAGTTTGTGATGACACCTCTTTGCAAGGCTCCCAAGGTTGTGTTTCCTGCTTCCCAGCAGTGTTCCAAATATTTGTCTTCTCAACAAATGGAATGTACTCAATGGCTGCAACCAAGGCTATTGGTGTACATAATGTTTGACTTGTTCTCTATGCACAAGTATATGAACACCAACCTAAATTCCTTCAATATGCATACCAACTACTTAAGTCATTTTATACTGAGTTGAAATCCATATATCCCCATGACTTTCCAACAAAATTTCATAAAGGTTGTAGGGTCATAGTCCTCCATTCTCACTTCTTCCATATATGAATCCAATTTTGGTTGAGTGAGTGCTTCCATGCACTACTCCATCTCAACACTTGTATTCTTTTCCAAAAATGATTTGTATCACCAATGTGTCTCAACCTTTTTTCAACTCTACTAGTAGCAAAGTGACTCAGGTTGCATCTCCCATGATATTTCCTCGGCAAGTGTTGCAATGGTTGACTTTAACTCATCCTCATATTCTTACTTCTGACACTACAAGCTTTGCAAAAAAAAATCTCTCTGGTCGAATCCTCCCAAGGTCAACATGGTCTAACACACCCCTTGCTATTGCATTCTATTGAAAGGTATTTCCACACTTTTGTAGACTCCCTCAATCAAATTGATAATAGAAATCATGGATATTCGTCCAAGCTACCTCTTCATCGTCAAGGTCATACTTAGTTTTTTGGCTTCATCCAATAACACCAAGCAGCCTATGTGCAGGAGTGGAAATGACTTAGAGAATATAGGAAATTATTGTCCCAAGACAAATTCATGATCATCCAATGGAGCAACAATCAAGCCCCAATTTCTGAACCAACTTCCAAATTTCAAAGGTTCGGATCAGTGAACCACCCTAACTGTCGAATCGACTGGTGAGTTGACCACCTTTTACATGGCCATATGATGAAGCGACTTCATGGTCCACTCACTCTAAAGTTTCTTGTTCCACAGGTGTCAACCAAAGTATCCACCTTCATCCCATTCATTTTTGCATCAACAAAGAAAAGTCCTTCTCCTTCACCTTGTGAACATTGTTTGCAACCTCTTTCTTGGGAATCATCTAGAAATGTTTCCAAAGGGTCAACTAATTTAAACATCTCTTTTTAATGTGAAATCATTTGGAATACTTCCACCATGGCGACAAGATTCTCCTTTTCCTACTACACTTTTATTCCAACCATTACAACTTAGTATTCATTAGATAGTCTACTGCGAAGTGAGTTTCTTCACAAAGAAAACACCAAACAAGTATTCCTCTATGATCAAGCAACTTATTCATTGTTTTGACCTCTCCTTTTCTTTGGGCATCCTCCTCTCTGAGAAACCGAAGCCTTGGGATCTTCCTATAATGGGCTCCATCCAAAAATGCCACTGTCCATTAATATCTGTCATTGCCTATAGACATTGGTTCAAATCTTTGATCCTGCCTTTCCAAGTTTTTATGCCTTCCATACTATTGTATCAGGTCGACATGCCTTATCCTACATTCATGCAACTCTTCTCTTCTCGCATGCACCCAATATTGACCTATCCCGCATATATGTTTGGCTACTTCAATTGAAAAATTATGGCCAATTCCTGCAGTTGGTTCACCAACATGATTGATCATCTATCCCAAGACTTACTGACTTGCCTATGATCCGACCCAAGTTACTTTCCTACTGTTTCCTTGTTTTAATTGCACCTTAGTTACCTACTCTACCAAGGTTCCAAGGTTGCACTCTTCCTAACTCAGTGTGCCAAGTATACAATGAACTGACACTCTGCTTGTGCACAGAGCATCCCACCTACCACCAAATTGAAACAATAAACCTAACTTATTTCCAGCTTCAACTCTGCAATGAAATATGCTACGAGTTCTACAGTCATTTTTCCTATCTAGGTGCTTCAATTTTCCAAATAAACTTTTCTCTTGGTTTGCATAAGGTGTGCACCCAAAACTATCCACAAGTTTCAAATTTGTCCACAAATCAATGTGTCAATCGACACCAACTTCTTCCACAAGATTGATACCAACTTCCCACCAAATTATGTGGCCAAAGATATCTCCACGATGAACCAATCCACCTCACCGAATGGTTCACCAAATATTTTGTGATACAATCTATCACAAAGGAAAAAATGGTGAAAACATCACCAAACTATCTTTAAAGTTTTGTTTCATATCATTTATCACACACCCACAGTCTACCCAGGGTCATTGTCGAATTGTCACACCCAAGTTGTCTGAAACCTGACTGTTGTGTGCTATTGTGGTGACTCTTACTTGATGTCTTGAAAAATCCAAGGATATTGCCCCAAGACTATGCCTCTTCACCTAGAGCATACCCATACTATTTTATAGGCTACATGAGAGTCACAATAGAACTCAATATAACTTAGTTGCATACTTGGAAAATTTTCATTCACTAACAACACTAAGTCATTTAATCATACAACCACAAAAGATGTGAAAGAAAGAGAACACTTGAAAAACATACAAGATATATGGTTTTATAGTGTAGGTAGCATAAATAGTGCCTAACTCGGTTTACAACATTGACAGAGTTGCATGACTTACCTCACTTCACTAAGACAAATCTCTTATACACATATTCTCCCTAGAGAACTTCATCATCGTAACAATATTCTCACCCTTGTGATTCATGCCATATAAGTTCCCACCAAAGACTTAATTGTGTCTTCATGTCACAAAAATCACTTCACCAAGAACCCAGAAGACTCCCATTCTTTCTCATATCCTACGTAAAGACTTCATCAAATCTCGTTTTTTGCACCTATCTTGGCTACTTGTCATCCATATCTTCGCATATATTCCTCTTCACCCAAGTTGAGTTTCCTCCCTTCACTTCGAGCGTAGAGTCTTTGTTGTATGTTTCTTGGCTCACTCCACCTTCGTCCATATATACACCTCATGATGCCCCCAACCATAAAATCCGTTCGATGGATCATCACGTCTCTCGGTGGTGTGGGTTGATTTGACTCATAATTTACCACATACATTTGCCTATCTAACTCGTTGTGCCTCTGTGTGGGTCACGTCGAGTCGTCTTGGATAATACATACAAGAGATGAAAGTGCATCCCCCATGATGTGTTTTTCTACTTAATTCCTTTGTTCACTCCATATCTTGGCTCACCCTATCTCACATCATATTTCCCAACACATGAATTGATCCAACTCCCCTTGGTTCATGATGTCTCTCCACCTTGTTCAACTCACATATGAAAGTATGGGATTGGGCCCACTTGGTCGATCTCACTCACAAGTCTCCCCACTTCATTTCTATATAAATATGGGGCACTCTCATCTTTTCCCAACAACCCCAAATTATGCAGTCCACTTGATTCCAAGGATTTCTATTTCATGATTGAAAGTAACTCTTGCACTCTTCTTTCACATGCTAATCTCATTCACAAAATTTAATTTAGATATTTATTTTCAATGTTTCAGGAATATTACAAGTACAAAAATATTAATGACAAGTCTTATATATAAAGAAAATTTTATTTTAATATGGTTTTATTATGTATGATTGAGTAAAAATACACTCTACAATACATTATAGGGGATTTTTTCATGTGAGATATGCTCATGTAACGTAAAAAATTAAAATAATAATAAAACATTAAAATAAAAATAAAAATATAAAACAATAATAATAAATAATAATAATAATTATTATTATTATTATTTATGTAGGCTTCATTATATATGATGATGATTACGACGACGATGATGATGATTAACATCCACTCATACCAAATTGGTCTATCGAACTTTAAGAGGGTGTGTGTGTGCGGAGGTTGTAATATATCGAGTTCATAATAATTACTTTAGTTTGCTATATAATTACTTTTTTGAACGAGAATAATACTTCTCTGCGATTTTGAACGGGAATAAAACTTTCTATGTATTTTGGAATGGGAATAATAATTCTCTATGGTTTCAAAAGAGATATTTTGTTTGGAACATTATATCTCTGTAGTTGTAAAGGAGAAATTTAGAATAATCTCCGCAGTTTTGAACTTTTTGACACGAATACTCTATGGGGATTTGAATATTTTTTAGTTATGGGTTCGTCCACCCGTTGAGCACCTACATGTGTGCTCATAAATCAGTTCCGACTTCTTCAGCATGCTAAACACCTACACATGAAATTAGGTGAGTCAGTTGTTACCTTGATTCAAGTTTAATTTAAAATATATTTGTAATTCAGTATCCTGTGAAAATTAAAGAGATTTAAATATAATTAAAATTATTTACTTATTTATTTTAACTTTAATAAGTAAATTTTGATTTTAGAGAGAATAATTAATATCATTATTATCAATTAAAAAAATTCTTTTCCATTTTTAAAGTCACACCAAAATAACAATTGTTACTTATTTTATCTTCTTTTCAATATGAGCACTCCACCACCTATTCCAAAAACTCATCCTGGGGGAGGCCCCCCTATGTTACCTTAGATAGCCTTTACAATTATATGGAATCATTATAACAAAGGAGAGAAGAAAAATATGTCAAACACCAAATAGAGCTAGAATCACTAGAAAAAGGGAGTGAATAAAGAGACATAAAACTCCAAATAGAGCTAGAGGCAATGGTTGATAATAAAAAAAATATGACTCTTCAAATATACCATTCAAAATCAAATAGAGGATAGCTTCTTAGGGTTCAAGATTCAATTATAGAAAATGGAGGATAGGATTCAAGAAATGGAAAAATAAAAACAATCAACCCAAGAAGTAGAGGTTGAAGAAAATCACAACTTGAGAGATAGGATTAAACAACTAGAAGAAAAACTAACCAACAATTTGACCTTTAGTAATCTAGAAAACAAATTGGATATCAAACCCATCATATAGGAAATGAATAAGCTAATTGAAATGGACCATGAGAGTAATAAAAGAGCCTTGAGCCTCATAATTTTTTGTAAAAAAGAACAACAAGAGGAGGATACGCTAGCAATAGCAAAATAAGAATTTAAAAATAAATCACAAACTGAAACAACTTACCTTATAAAATTAAAGAGGCTAGGAAAAATAATTGATCATAAAGATAGGTTCATCTGTGTCAAATTAAGTTGTAATGACAATAAATATAGCATACTCAGTAAATATCTGAGCTTAAAATGGTCAGGAATATTTATAAATGAAGACCTCATTCCCGAAGACCAATATGAATTAAGGAAGGAAGTTCCAAAGGTAAAAGAAGCTACGAAAGAAGGAAAATGAGAAATATTTAGAAATCAAAAATCTATTTTTAGGGATAGAGATCAAAAGGATAATAATAAATAGGAATTTGGGACACTCGGGATCCTTTTTTGGAACTGTCGTGGATTTCCATGGCGCAAAGGTCATTTGATAAGTTGGATCCTGAGTGATATTGATATTATTTTTCTATTTGAAACTTGGGATAATGAAGAGCCTAAGGTCCCTAAAATAGAAGGATTTGTCTTGTGGTCAACATGGAATACAAATTCCCACTATAGAGGGATAGAAGGCATAGATTTTTATATTAGAAATAGAATTTCTCCTCACATTCAACTTCATAAGACCGACCCTCTCAATCATTACGTTTGGATAGAAATTTCAAACACCAATGCTAAGAATATGTATACATCAATTTCCTATTTTTCACCTATTAATTCTCCTTTTTATAAGAAAAACATTATAGATAGCAATTGTCCCTATCATAATTTAGAACAAGATATTTGTAGTTTTAAAAATGAAGGTAATATCCTCCTACTAGGAAACTTTAATGCTAGGACTGCAACTAACCAAGATACTTTTTTAAGCAATGATTCCAATCGTAATCCTTTATGGTTAGATGAGGACCTTGTTTTATCTAATAGCTACAAAAGAATCTTTGAAGACTTAATTGAGAATTTGTTTCATACTAAGTTGGTCATGCTCTACATCTCTCAATACCTAATAATTTTCAATGGAGTAATGGAGTGGACAAACTCCAACCATATGACTTGTATTCATTGGATATGTAGTAGTGTCGTAGATTATGTGATATATGATATCCTTGTTTCCAACCAAATAGTAACTTTTTAACTTTTAAATAACCATGAAACCAACTCAGATCATAGACCTTTAACCCTAACTCTAATTTTTTCCATGCACATAAGTGACATTGAAGAGAATTATGATTATCAAAGGAAACTACGCTTTGAAAAAAGTGAAGTTGACCTTTTCTTAAAGGATTTAAATATTTAATTACATCTCCGAACTTTGAAGGACAACATTGAAGACCTCTATCATAATTATACAACTACACTTTCCACTTCTATTAAGAAGTTATATTTCAAGGTCTCCTATAAAAATAATAATAGAACAACCAACCCATGGTATGATAAAGAATTTAAAATTGTTAGAAAATCCATTAGGTATTATTATAACGAGCCCTTAAAACGTGATGATATCAATACATGAAATTACCCAATTAAAAGTAAAAAAGAATTATATCAATAAAAGGCAAGAGCGTCTTTCACAAATAGCTAAGCTGGATCGTAAGAAATTATGGAGGAAAATTCTAATCTGGAATATTAAGGAAAATAATATGATTCCCTTAAGAGACTGGAATTCCCACTTTTAAAGTCTTTATGAATTCCCTAATGTCATAGACACCATTCCTATTGTCCCTATAGAGGAAGAATTTTTTTCTTTGGATGACATTGGGTTGGGGGTTAAGTGACTCGCAAATGGGAAAGCTAAAGACATTGAAGGCTACCAAGATAAAAATTTAAAAATCATAAGGCCTATCCTCATCCCTCACATACACAAGCTCTTCAATTTAGCAGTCATGTAGGGCTTCCCTAAACCATGGAAAGAAAGCCTTATTGTTCCTATTTTTAAAAATGGGGATAGAAACATTCCCTCTAAGTATAGGACCATTGTGATTATCCTTATTTTAGCCAAGCTTTACGAAATTATTTTGGAAAAGAAGATTAGTCTTTGGTTAGAAAGTCACAGTAAAAGAGCTAAAGGACAGGACAATTTTAGGAGATATCATTCAACTATGGACTATATTTTTACCTTTAGGATCATTGTAGAGGAGTTATGCAATACTAAAACCAATCTCTTTTGTTTTTTTGTTGACATTAGAAAACATTTTGACATGGTTCCCAGGGAAAACTGTTGGAATGGGTTGGAAGAGATAAAAGTACCTTTAGAGTTGAGGGTTGTTGTAATAAGGTTGTATGAGAACGTTATTTCCAAGTTTAAGAACATTGAGGGTTGGTTGAAAGAGATTAAATAAAATATTGGAGTCAAGCAAGGTTTTCCCTTGTTCCCTACTCTTTTTGGAATATACATTGACAAGTTAGAAGATTCCTTGGAACAAGAAGGTTGTCTCGGCCTTTCTCCCACTGGTATAGTCATCAATATTCTTCTTTAGGATGATATATTGTTCTTATGGTGAGTATTCCCCATGATATTGAAAACCAACTATGAAGCCTCAAGTATTTTTTCTCCAATATGGGTATAACTGTTAATAGTGACAAGACTAAGGTCATGATCAATAAATCCAATAAGATCACTTATGATACCTTCGTATATGAAAAATACAACTTGGAGGAAGTGATTTCATACAAATATATTGGAATCGATATTCACCACAAGCTCAACTGAAATTATATCATTGAGAAAATGATTACTGGGTGATGGAAAACTTATTATGGTGTTGAATTTTATTTTAAATCAACCAATCTTTGGATATGGGATAAGAATAAACTCCTCTTTAATAATATTGTTACTCCTATTATTATTTATGGATGTGAAGTCTGGGGATGTAGTATCTCTCATGAATCTTGGAGAAAGATAGTGAAAATACAAAAGAATTTTATAACCTATAATATCAAAATTAATGGAAATACAACATATCCCATCCTCCTCTTAGAATAAATCCTTCCCCCCATTGAGATAATGACTATCAATATATACCTAATGTATAAGAACAATTTGAACAACGTGGAAGACAAGAGGATTCATAAAATTGCTTCAAAATCCAGTCATAACCACCATCGACTCAAGTGAGGATGGAATAAAGATGCCCAATCTTGTGTAAGCATAAAATGTAGTGTGATAAAGAGTTAGAGAAAAAAAGAAAATTAAGGTATTATAAGGATGTAATCAACCCTAATCTAGAAGATCAAAATTACCTCTTTTCTTTGAAAAGTGTAAAGAAAAAAATAAGCATTGCTAAGATAAAAAAAAATTCTCATGAGCTCTATAGTGAAACATGGCGATGTTCAATTCCTAAAACACCATGGGGTCAAAGAGTGTGTCACCTTTGTGATTATAATAAGTTGAAGATGAAAAACATTTTCTCGTAGATTGTCTAGCCTATACCTAGATTATATCTGAATTTAAAAATATTTGTCACACTACCAACCTTCCTAACCTTTTTACTAAACAAAACTACGATGATCTTGGAAAGCTTCTCCTAATGATTTTCGAGCACAAAATTTAATTCTAAAGAATTTCAATCAATCACTTACCCTCTTAAGGTATTATAAACCAATTCGATATCACTCGACATTAATCATCATCATCATCATCATCATCATCATCATCATCATCATCATCATTTAAAAATGAAATATTTTAGTATATATTAATATATTATAAAGTATTTTGATATATATATATATATATATACAAAAAATGAATTATTTTGTTCAATAAAAGGGTGTGGTTGACACCACTTGGTACATAAAGAGATTGTCAGTTCCTTACAAAAATCTATCTCTTCTAGAGCAACATCCCTCCATATAGTATTCCTACTTTTCTTACAAAGCTAAATTATAATACTACTACTAAACTTAAAAGTGTAAAATGGGTAGTAAATACCATTAATACATAAGCTTCAACAAAACATCGACAAAAAGAAGTTTCAAAATGAAAATAACTCCCATGTCCATGATCTTGTCCAAGATACACATCCCCTTGAATTAGTTGTCCCTAGCCATTAAATTACGTCAAAGGTAAGTTGAGATCCAGAATGAGAGCTTCGGTCAGCTCTACCCCAGAGCCTACTCATCCAACTGGAGAAGAATAACCACTATTTTCCTCCCTCTCATCTAATTTACACCTTAATGCTTCATTTTGGCTCCAAAGAGCATCCACTTCATCCTACAGTTGCCCAATTACCATCCTATGGAGTGCCAAATGTCTAAGGAAAATGACAATGTCGAGGTGAGGGAGAATACTCGAATATAGATCCATTGACGATACTCCACCTTAGACAAATGAATTTTTGTGTTGATAATATTTTTTTTTGTCTTCCATCGAATTTTGAAGGATATACAAGACGACTTTCAATATCCTGTAAAGGACCAAAATAAGTCGCCCTAGTCTGATTACTTGATACAACCCCCTACCTCTGCAGGGTCTACCGACCTCCCAGTAACTGGATCGTTCTTCTCCTCGAGCTGGAACAACTCTTTGGGTTCCTGCTAGAACCTTTACTAACAAATACACAGGTCCAAATATGAAATGAATTCCACACATACAAGAATCATACATGAGCTTCACCTCTACATGACCATGGGTCATGATCGCACGCTTATACAAAAGGTGCATTGCGATTTCGCGTGTTGGAATTTATGAGTGAGTCGATCCTGACTCCCCGACTCCTAAAACTATGAAAAGAGCTTAACGATTGTTATCCACTTTCCCTATCTCTTCTCGTGTGACCATTCTCCATGAACACATGCTTAACTTAAACGATGTGTTGCATTTCGTGACTTTAGAAATTTCGCATGTGAGTCTCTCCTGACTCCTTTCTTCCCAAACTCTTGATCCCTGATGTTCCGGTTGATGATATTTTATCTCGGTACTAGCTCCTCTCATTAGGCCCCTCTAACTATGATGATGGAAAAACCAAGTACCAACTAAAAAGGTGCTTCATGATTTCGCGTATCAGGAATCCCTAATATGGTTCACCTTTATTCTCTTGATCTCCAAAACCCTGAGGCCAGATCAATGGTCCACACACTCCCGTGATACAATGGTATAATACGTTCCTTCTTGTATCAGGAATTCACTTTTCGTGAAGTCTAAGTATTCCTCACCTCTGACCTTTCGATACCCGATTGCCCGAACTTCTGGATCTGCTGCCACCTGTCACCCCAGATCCAACGGCTGGAATGATTTCACGATTTCGCATTTCACAAATTGTCACAAATATGTCCCTTGACCTTTCCAATATACAAATCAGTGAAATGTTGATCTGTTGCAGTTTTTCCTTCGATAATAGACGATTTTGATGATGTCGAGACTTGCGACTTCGCAAATTACACCCTCCTGTGCACTCTTGAAGGGTTTAACCCTCGTACATATTTCTCCGGATCGAACGGTGTTTGGACCACATGCTAGATCTGACGGTTCAGATCTATCCTTCCTCCTGCACTATCTGTTGAATGTCTGGATGTGGATTCGATGATCCAGATCTTTTCCTTCCATCTTATCTAACGACTTCTTTTCTCCTCCTTCTAATATTTTGTTCTTTCTTCCCCAAGTTGGAAGATTTTGATGCTTTTAAGGTTTCCATCATCCCTTTGCCTGTGAGTCCAACTCCTAGATCTCGTCAACACTTGTGAAATTTATATCCCTTATGAGCTTTGTCCCGTGAAGGATTTTCAATCTCCCACACACACCTTGCATTCTTGGGATTTCGAATAACTCAGTTCAAAGAATTTTCTTGAAAATAAAATGCTTCTCACCCACCTTGTGTTCTTTGGCTCTGGTTCTTCAAATCTTATTAGTTTCTTGATGTTGTGCACACCTTGCACCTGGTCTGAGTTTCTTTGATTCTCTCTGAAATTATCTTCGAGTCAAATCCAAGACTCAGTCAATGAACTCCTTGCATTCGAGATGCACAACTTGCATACAATTATCAGAAGATAAACGATTGAAACTCAACCTGCTTTGTCATGAACTCATATAGTTAATATCTCGAACACTCATACATGAAATGAACTGTAACAAATCATACATACAGAATAAAATTAATTCAATCACACATGAAATGAACATAGTCCAAGGATTCGGGACAATTTTTGTCTACTCTCTTCATTCATGAGAAACAAAAATACATCGTGTTTCTGCTAATCTACTCTGTCTTCTCTACATTGTCTATCACAAACATACTCTCTCACAATCCAATACTGAGAAAACATATCTAAGTACTGGCTCCATGAGCTCCCTCGTCCTGTTTTGAAATCTATCATTTCAAACTTCAAAGCTAATACCTACTCTGTCCTATTACAATAACTGCTAATTACTTCCAGATAGAGTCAACACTCCATATCTGCAATTTTCTTACATCCCTTCCAGACTTTACAAACGATTTACAATTTAAAATGTTGTATTCAAAAACATCTCAACAACTCATTATTCTTACTTAAATGCTCGATTTGAAATTCTTTCATTGTTGAGATGTCCTTTGTTTGCCTCCATGCATGCATTGTTGAATTTGAAGGTGATTCTCCTCCATCATACTCCTCTGGTTAAAAAAATCCATGGAATCCTATCCATGAGATCCTGCACTGTCTTTCCATGCTTCAAAATATTAGGTTATGTGACCCAAGTTGCATCTTCCATTGGATTCTCTTTCCACTTCACTAAGTACTCAAGATATGTTTTCCTCCTGGTTTTCTTTCCATCCCGCTGTTCAATATTTTTCTCCATCTGAGGTTTTTCTGTTGTGGGAAATTTCTCTTCCCACTGAGTTTCTTTCTGATCATTTGATTCTCTTGATTCATCTCTCCTGTAAGGATACAAGTATGCAACATTGAATATCGATGATATCCCAACATTTTCTAGCAACTCAATCTCATAAGCATTGGCTACGAATTTTCTGAGAATCTTGCATGGTCCTATCTTCTTCATCTTTAACTTTTTGTACATTCCCCTTGGAAACCTCTCTTTTCTAAAATGAGCTAAAAATTCATCTCCAACCTCGAATTGAACTTCTCTTCTCTTTTGATCAACTATGTTCTTATATTTCTAGTTGTTGTCTTGTAGCCGCTCTCTGACTTTGTCATGGAGTTTCTTCATTTCTATTGCAAAATCCTTTGCTCCAACACTTTTGAACTCATCTTAATTCAAATATCTCAACTATGTAATCCCTCTTAGTTGTATACCATACACAATTTCAAATGGACTTTTCCCTATACTCTTGTTCACTATATTGTTGAATGAAAATTCTTCCTGTGCCAGAATCTAATCCCATTGTCGACCTTGCTCAATGACTAAACTTCTCAATAAGTTTCCCAAACTTTTGTTTACTACTTCAGTCTGTCAATCTGTCTGAGGGTGATATGCTGAACTAAAGAACAAGTTTGTCCCAAACCTCTTCCATAGAGTCCTCCAAAAGTGTCCTACAAATTTGATCTCCCTGTCTTAAACTATGCTCCTTGGTAATCCATGTAGTCTTACTACCTCTCTAAAAAACAAGTTGGCGATGTGTGTGGCATCTCTTGTCTTCTGACATGGTATGAAATGTGCCATTTTTGAGAATCTATATACCACAACAAATATGGAATCACTCCCTTTTTGAGTTCTAGGAAATCCCAAAACAAAATCCATACTGATTGCATTCCATGGCCTCTCTAGAATTGGTAATGGCTAATACAAACTAGTGTTCTTTTTTTTACCTTTTGCATACTAGAAAATTTTGCATTTGTTCATGAATATTTTCACTTATGTTCTCATGCTCGACCAATAGTACAAATTTTTCAGCTATGCAAATGTCTTATCATGACCAAAGTGTCCAGCTTAACCTCCATTGTGTTTCTCTTTCAGCAGGTTGTTTGTCATTGATCATTTCAGAATGCATAATTGGATTCCTTTGAATAGTAATCCATCCTGCATCAAATATTCAGTCCATGGGCTTCTGTTTCCCAATAAAGTATTCTTTCATGCCTCATAAGATTCTTTGAAATATGCATATTCTTTATACATCCCCTTGAGGTTTTCGAACCCCAAGGTCTCCAACTAGAATTCCTATACACTCAAATTCCTCTTGCTCAAAGCATCTGCGACTTTGTTAGCAGTTCTAGTAATGTGTCTAATAACAAAAGTAAAATTTTGCATAAATTCTATCCATTTTGCATGTTTCTGATTTAACTTTTCTTTCCTAGTAATAAATTGCAAAGCATGATTATCATTGTTCAAGAAAAATTCTTTAGGAATTAGATAGTGTCTCCATTTTTTCAAATCTTGAATCACTGCATAAAATTCCTTTTCATACGTGGAATAATTTTTCTTGGCGTCATTCAGTTTCTCACTGAAATAAGAAACTAGCCTATTATATTGACTCAAGACTATTTCAATAGCTAATCCACTTGCATCACATCTCACCTGCAATGTTTTTCGAAAATATGGTAAGACTAGAATTGGCTTCTCTGTGATTTTCTCCTTCAACACTTTGAAACTTTTTTCATATTCCTCTGTCCAACTGAAGGACTTGTGTTTCTTCTTCACAGTGTCTAGCATGGGTGCACATATTCCACTGAAATTTCTTATAAATTTCCTATAAAAACTTGCGAACCCATGAAAACTTCTTACCTCAAATATACTTCTCGGCGATGGAGATTCTTTGATCGCTCTCACTTTTTCTGGGTCCATCTTCAATTCATTTAAAGATATTACAAAACCCAAATATATGAGTTCCTTATTCATAAAATAACTCTTCTTTAGATATATCAACAATTTCTCTTGTTGCAACCTTTCCATCACTGATGTCAAATGTTTTAAGTGTTCCTCCTTTGTATTAGTGAAGACGAGTATGTCATCCAGATATACTATGACAAATTTTCATATGAAGTCGTTCAACACTTCATTCATCAACCTCATAAATGTGCTTGGTTCATTTTTCAACCCAAACGACATGACCGACCATTCAAGAAATCCTTCATTTGTCTTAAATGTTGTTTTCCTTTCATCTCCCTCTCTCATTCTTATCTGATGATATCCACTTTTCAAGTCTATCTTGGAAAAATAACTTTCTCCACTCAAACAGTCCATAAAATCATCCATCCTTGGTAAATAAAATCTATACCTAATGGTTATCTTGTTGATGGCTCGAGAATCTATATACATTCTCCATCCTCCATCCTTGTTTGGACTTAACACAGTCGATACTGCACACGTGCTTAGGCTTTCCCTGACTAAACCTTTATCCAACAACTCCTGGAATTGGTTTTTGACTTCCTCATTCTCTGTAGGTGTTAACATATAAGTTTCTTTTTTTGGTAAACTAGCTCCTGGAATAAGGTCAATATGATGGCTTATACTCCTAATAGGTGGCAATGAGTGTGGTAACTCATCCACGACTATATCAATGAAGTTTTCTAATAGTTCCTCAATTTCTACAGGAAAATCTTCTACAGAAGTATTCGTAAGGATAACTCTAGGCTTCCTCACTACAAAAGAATGCATTTCTTTCTCCTCCTTGACTTATTTCAAGATCTCCTTCCCACTCATGAGAAGTATGCTTGAACTAGCTTCTGTCTTTTTCTCTTTTTCTTCTATGGGAAACACCATATGTGTTCTACCATTCTTTTCTAGAGTAAAGCTATTCTTCCTTCCATCATGAAAAACATTTTGGTCATACTACCACGACCTCCCTAATAAAATATGATAGACATCCACAGGAATTACATCACACAATATTTCATCCCTATAACCACCTATTTTAAATTCAACTTGGCATTGTTGACTTATCATTACTTGATGTCCTTTCTACAACCACAATACCTTGTATGGCTTTGGATGTGCAGTTGTCTTCAATTCCATATTCTCCACCATCTCTATGGATACTATTTTGTCAATGCTCCCACTATCTACGATCACCTTGAAAACTTTGTCTTTCGACTTGAAAGTAGTTTTGAATAGGCTTGTTCGTTGAACTGGTTCCTTTGGTTCCTTCTCTGGTCTAAGAAGGATTTACTCATCATGATTTTATTTTCTCCTTCGACTGCCTATGCTTCCACATTCTTTTCTTATTAGGAAATGTGTTCTTCTCCACCTTCTCCTTCTCTTTTTCTATCAGGACAATCCCAAGATTTGTGTCATTCTTTTCCACAGGTATAGCATTTAACCATCCTCCTCTTGCTATTCCTCTTCCTCTACCTCTAGAAAAATAACTTCTTCCTCCATGCTGTCCTTTTCTATAACTTCCACCCTTCTCATGGTGATTATGTTGTTTATCAGCTTCAGGCTCCAACTTCTGAAACTTCTCTCTACTAGTTCCCTTGCCTCTTCTTGAATTTCTACCTATGCTTCGTTGGCTTCATCTCCTGGATAATTTTTCTTCATCTTTCAAGGTTTCTTGATAGGCATCCTAAAATTTACTAATTGACATCATGTTGATTTCCTCTTGTATTTCATATCTCAACCCATTGATATATCTGGTTGTCTTCTCTTCTTCATTCTCTTTCTGTCCAACCCTGATGTTTAGTGTGTAAAACTCTTCAGTGTACTCCTTCACTGATAAACCCCTCTGTTTCGGGTTGTTCAATATTCTATAAATATTTATTTGGTAATCCTTCAGGATAAATTTGGCCTTCAACTTGGCTACTATCCTATCCCAGTTTTTAATTTTATGCTTACCATTTCTCCTACGTTCGAATTGCAGTTCATCCCACCATAATGTTGCATGACCTTTCAGTCTTGTCACTGCATGCTTCACCATATTGTATTCTTCGATATCTTCGTAATCGAATTATTTGTCCATAGAACATACCCATTCTAACAATTCTTCAACCCTTCATACATAGATACCTCTATTATTTATCTGTCTCCTATCTTCAAAACAACTTTTATCAAGTGATCTTGTGCAGCATCCCATGCTACATTTTCTTCAACCTCTTCTTCTTCTTCATCTTCATCTTCACTGACATAAACAACATTTGGTGCTCTCCTCTGTGATGTCTCCATGTCATCCAGTCTCATTTGAAGTTTCCTCATTTCTTCTTCCATTTTTTCATTCAGTCTGCGCCTTCTTGGTGGCTTTATTTCATTGCATCACCTACAAATAGAATTCAAGTTTTTATTGATACCACAAATGATACTAAATTTCCTCCTTTCTCCTTTTGTCTTTTTTCCACAAACAAACTTAAAATCATCTCTGATACCACCTGATGCATCCCCCCTACCTCTGAAGGGTCTGCCAACCTCGTAACCACTGGATCATTCTTCTCCTCGAGCTGGAACAACTCTTTAGGTTCCTACTAGAACCTTTACTAACAAATCCACAGGTCCAAATACAAAAATCAATCCATGCATACAAGCATCACATGCAAGCTTCACCTTCGTACGACCACAGGTCGTGACCACATGCCTATACAAAAGGTGCATCGTGATTTTGTGTGTCGAGACTTTGTGAGTGAGTCGATCTTGACTCCTCGAATCCCAAAAATCTGAAAAGGTCTTAATGGTTGTTATCCCCTTTTCGTATATCCTCTCATGTGACCATTCACCATGACCACAAGCTTAACCTAAATGGTGCGTCACATTTTGTGACTTCAGAAATTCCGCATGCGAGTCGCTCCTGACTCCCTTCTTCCCGAAATACAAATCCATGATGTTTCAATTAGCGATATTTTATCTCGTTATTAGCTCCTCTCTCTATGCCCCTCTAACTATGACAATGGAAAAACCAAGTACAAACTAAAAAAGTGTTTCGAGATTTCGCGTATCAGGAATCCCCGATATGGTTCACCTTCATTCTCCTGATCTCTGAAACCTTGATGCTAGATCAATGGTCCACGCTCTCTCGTGATACAACAGTCTGATCCATTCCTTCTTGTATAGAGACTTCATTTTTTGTGAAGTCAAAAGAATCCTAACCTTTGACCTTATGATACCCAATTTCCCAAACTTTTGGATCTGTTGCCACCTGTCACCCCAAATCCAACAACTATAATGATTTCGCGAGTTTGCATTTTGCGAATTCTCACAAATCTGTCCGTTGACCTTTCCACTCTACGAATCAGTGAAATGCTAATCAAATGTCATGTATCCTTCAACTATAGATGACTTTGATGATGTTAGGACTTGGGACTTCGCAAAGTCCACCCTCCTGTGCACTGTTGAAGGGTTTAACCCTCATACATCTTCCTCCGTATCCAACGGCTATTGGCCCACATGCCAGATCCGATGGTTCAGATCTGTCCTTCCTCCTGCGCTCTCTATTGAATGTTTGGATGTGGATTTGACGGTCCAGATATTTTCCTTGCAGCTTATCCGACAATTGTTGTGCTGCTCCTCCCGAGCTTTTGTTCTTTCTTCCCAGACTTGGAATATTTGTATGCTTCGAAGGTTTCAACCTTCCCTTCACCTATGAGTCCAACTCCTGGATCTTGTCAACACTTGTGAAATTTATATCCCTTATAAGCTTCATCCATTGAATGAGTTTCGATCTCCCACACACACCTTGCATTCTCAGGATTTTGAATAACTCAGTTCGAATAATTTTCTTGAATAGAAAATGTTTCTCGCCCACTTGGCATTCTTCGGCTATGATTCCTCGAAAGTTATTAGTTTCTTGACACTATGCAAACCTTGCACCTGTTCTGAGTTTATTTGATTCTCTATGAACTTATCTTTGAGTCAAATATGAGACTCAGATGACGCACTCCTTGCATTCGAGATGCACACCTTGCATTTGAGATTCACACCTTGCATACAAGTATTAGACGAGAAATGATTGAAAATCAACCCGCTTTGTCACGAACTCATACAGTTAATCTCTCAAACACTCATACATGAAATGAACTATAACAAATAATACACACAAAATAACATTCATTCAATCACGCATGAAATGAACACAGTCCAAGGATTCGTGACAATTTATGTCTACACTATTCATTCATGAGAAACAAAAATACATCATGTTTCTGCTACTCTACTCTATCTTCTCTACTCTGTCTATCACAAACATACTCTCTCACAATGCAATACCAAGAAAAACTATCTAAGGACCAACTCCATGAGCTCCCTCGTCCTATTATGAAATATATCATTTCAAACTTCAAAGCTAATACCTACTCTTTCCTATTACAATAACTATTAATTACTATCAGATAGAGTCGACACTCCATATCTATAATTTTATTACATTCCTTCTAGACTTTACAAACAATTTACAATTGAAAATGTTGTATTCAAAAATACCTCAACAACTCATTAAATTCTAAGTTAAATGCTCGATTTGAAATTCTGTCATTGCTGAGATGTCCTCAGTTTGCCTCCATGCATGTATTGTTGACTTTGAAGGTGATGCTCCAGTATAATTTCTCCATCTTTGGCTACAAAATATACCACGAACAGACTCAAGGATTTCATTTAAGTTGGGGCACAATAACATATGAATATCAACCAATAATTGATGCACCGACACCAAATCTTAGATGTGGAAGAACACTCCAGAGTATATACCATCTCTTTGAGAAAATACACCAAAAAATTGGCATCCAAAACTACTATTTCTCCTTTAATTATCCATTTTGTCTAGCACCAATGATTAATTGAAAGTTATATTACCAGAATTTCATTAGGCGTATTTTTCCCCATGAATCCCATCTCTAGCCTTGTGTAAAAGTCGACATTTCCCTGCACACTGAATTGCTTCCACTGTACTTCTGCTTCCACTCCAATTCATGTTATGATGGATTTTAAATCCTCTTTCAAAGGATCCATTGAACCAAATACAATTTGCATATCCGTCTAGTACCATTTCACCTAATTTTGCACAACCTCCTTGCGTTCTATTAATTCTCTTATGCTTGAATATATGGAACTATCTTGTCTTTGAAATTGGGACAAGATATAGTCATTTCACCCACCTTCACCCTCCATGAAAAATGAGATACCCCACATGGATAGTGATCCATAATCTCCTTTGATTAAGCATACTATCATGGGGGGCTCTCCATATGCTCTTTCCCATTAACTCCTAAAATCCCTTGAACCTTGCCTATGGCACTATTGGCCATTTCATCAACTTCCACATTATTGTGACAAAGAACATGGAAGAATTGAACTTGTAAGATATGAAGAGAAACTCTAATTCGGTCTACCAATACCTTTAATTTAATATCCTTTGGGGAAGCACCATAAAAAAAATATCTAATGGTGTTTTTAAATTCCCCAACTATAATCGAACTATCAATTTGTCTTTGTTTCGCCAATTGAATCCCATGAAACATGGCATATGCTTAGGCCTTATTATTGGTATCAATCCCTATGTTCCAGTAGTGTTCAAACACTCTATTTCCATCGGGGCCATACAACACCCCCCACCCCCCACCCTACAGCTGTCGCCCATGGATTTCCTTTAGAAGCACCATCAAAACACAAGACGTTCTTTGAATGAGATGAGAGCCAAGATTTAAAATTCACAAAATGAGAATGAAGTGTCCAACAAGATCTTTGAGGGGAGTGGGAATGAGGAACTAGAAATAAATTTAATTTTTTCATCCATAACTCTTCTACCTCTTCCAAGGATGGTGAATACTTTTTCTTGATTATTTTGGAGTTAAAATACTCTTCCAATTGGACCATAGAATATGTAGCCACTGAAAGGGAACATGTTCTCTTATTTTTAAAAATAATTATGTTTCTAGATAGCCATATTTTCCAATAGACATACTTAGGCAAGGCCTTCCATACTCTTTTAAATAGTTCTTTTACTTGAAAAGATCCATGATAGTAATTTTCCCATTTTCCCAACATGGTTTTGTAATGGGAAGGTCAATTGATCATAGGGAGCATTTATTTATAAACAACTTTCCATACCTTTATAGAGAATTCACAATCAAGGAATAGATGTTCGGTTGTTTCAAAGTTCTTTTCACATATAGGACAATGAAACAAACCTTGAAGTCCTCGTTTGATAAGAATTTCTCTTGTAAGGGTATTACCATGAGAAAAGATCCAACAAAACATGTTTTTTTTTGGAATCACATCAGGGGACGAAATGTTTCTCCACCATGTTTTTTTGGGTGGAAGACTATTTTGAAGAAGGAACTATGGATATTCTTCTTTAACAGAGTACCCCTTTGAACCCCAAACTTTCCTATCCTAGGATTTCAAATGAACTGGAGCTTCCCCAATGAGGGCCAGAAGTAAGGCTTGCAAATGATTGGAAAGGTGAGCCAAATATTCTCCAAGGGACCAACCAATCCAATTCCTGTTAGCATTCCATACTAAAATATCAAACAACTTGCACTTTTGATGATACAACATCTAGATTTTGAGCTCATCTAGAGAAGGATACATACCTGAAGGGGTAAATCCAAGGAGTCGATCTGTCCAAATTTCAATCAATTTTCCATTGCCTGGAACCTAATATAATGAGATACTCAATAAAGGATAACTTGAGTTGGGAGTATTCTCATCTAGAAAGTCAATTTATAGATTGGGAAGAAACACAAGAATAGGGGTAATCTTCCCATTATCAAGGATATGATTTTCTTAGAGGACGAGTGCTATTCCCTTGGAAAAATTTTGGGTTGTGGGTTGATTATTCCCTTGAGTGAGGAAAATGGTATTTATAGTACCATTGTTGCATCAATCGGGTGAATTATTGGAAGGAGTCTGATGCAAATGAAGAAGTTAAAACACTTGTTACATATCTGATATACGCAGGGTTCCAACAATGGCATGCAGGATGAAGAAGGCACATTTCCCCTTTATTGTGACCACCACTTGTCAAAGAATTATCACATATTGTTGTTGATATTAGTAGGTTTCATTAGGAGGATATTTGGCTATATTATGGACATGTATTGACTTTATATTCCATCTATATATATCATCTTCTCCAACTTATACAAATATGGAATTTTCAGTGTACAGTGGAAGCCATATAATATCTAAAGAAAAGTTGGGTTCGAAGGTATTTATGTGAGCTTATTGAATTAATATTTGGCATCTTCCTTATTCTTATTCTAATATATATTTCATGTTATTATATGCTCTCCTAAACAATAAAAACTCATAAAAGATAACTAAAATGAAATCTACATCAGTCTTTCACCAATTGTTTGAAGAAATGTCCACACTAGATATGTTGCAGTAAGCATAACGGTTAATGCAAATCTATAACAACCAACATGCAAAGAGATTATAAGGAGATGAAAACACTTTCAATGATGACCCAAGCACATTATAAATCCTCCATTAATATTTGGCTAAGCCAAAAAAAAACATTTGGTAAAGTCTTTGAAGCTTATCTTCAAAGTGTTTTTCGAAACACCTCAATGAAAACAAGTTAAATTTCCTTCAAAATTAATTGGGGATCTTACAGTGGTATCACAACATGTTCCTCAATAGCTTTGAGGATTTGAAGGGAAGAAACATGCACATTTTAAAAGGGATTGGAAAGGAGAAAAGGGAGATACACCAACAAGTATGGGCAATTCATTGTGCATAAATATTTTAGATTGCCACAATTAAGTGACCATCATTCATATTAATCTAATTAAGCAGTGAATAGGGAGTCAAGATGATGACCAAGGAAGAAATTGGAGCAAAAATTTTTCCACTCATGCTTGAATATCAAAAAAACATGATGAAGTTGTTGGAGCACCCTATGTGGAAGGGACTACAATTATCACTAGGGAAGAATGAAAAAACATCCAAGGTTAGGAGGTTGATGATGAGGTGGACGCTTTGGAGGTTCATGCATCTAGTCATGTTGAATATATTTGTAATAAAGATGACCATAAAACACGCCTTAATACACCACTAGAATTGTCCAATTAGGGTAAATACATCAACACATATGATGGACAGTTTGATAGTAGGTCAGATCTTGAGGAGGATATAACATATTCACCACATGATGATTTGGGTGTGGATACACCTAGGAGCAATGGAGCATTGACACAAGACGATTCACCTTTGGAGCAGGGACTCACGTTACATGATATGCATATGTGTGATTATCAAATTAGTGCAATGGATTTAGGTGATTATGTTGATGAGGGTTCTACATGTGATGCCAAGAACAATATTAGTGAGTTGGTATGGAAGCCAAGTATTGATGTTGGCTTATATGATCATGGATGCCATGAGGAACCTTGATGATACACAAGAATTGGTGGAAGGTTATTTTTTGAGATCCACAGTGACACAGGATGGTTTAGGAGGACAATTTTCCACTATGGATTTTCAGATACTCAGAGAGGCAGTGGCAGTGATGAGATCCAACTACCAACATCTCCTTATGGATATATATTATCTTCTAGTGATTGGTGAGATGTAACATGGTGCGTTAAAGGAGAAAAAATATAAGGTGGATATATTTTTCTATGAGTTGGTGAGCACAAAGGATTCCTTGAAGAGAACATAGAGGGCCCTTTAACAATCAGAGTCATGGGTGCAACAACTTAGGGAGGAGTTGAGTCAGGTATCTCTTCCACCCACTCTAGATGAAAACCAATCATACATATTGGCCTTATATTTGAAGTTTATAAGTGATAGGGACAACTTGATGGAGGAGCTTCATGATTTGGAGGAGCCTCATATGATGGGTGAACATGAGGAGTTTCTAGACTCACAGGTGGTTGCAGGGGGAACTGACGCCGAGGTTATTGATGCACAATAGTTGAAGGAGCCACTACCTATAGATAGATAATTGATGACTAATGATGAGACATTTGAGTATCGACTCATGGATAGTGGAGAAAATGCATATGGGGACACATCCATTCTCTTGAACACACCGCCCACACTAAGAGGGGGGGTGAATTAGTGTGTGGAATTTTCTAACTTTTCTTCTTCTTGCAAGTTATTAGTTAAAACATAATTGAACAAATTAAGAACATTTAAATCATAATCACAATGGACACAAGATACACCAGATGTTTGTGTAATCTTTTGTATAATTGATATGAATATAGTAATATGAATTTTCCCAGCAACAACTATTATGTATCAACACCAACTGAAGTAAGGAGCACCAAATCCTTGGAGAGAACCAACTCTCAAGAGAGCACGAAATCTCAAGCAAGCCCTAGCTTGTTGATAGAACACAGTCTATCCAACTAGAGTTCATTCAACTCTAGTAGTAGTGATCCATTATAGAATCAACTCTATCTCATGATCAGAGGTATACTATAAACACTCATCACCGCATTTCATCTTCTCTCTGAAATTTGCGCCTTCTTCACTTTATACTTCTTCTAATATATTCATTCCTTCTTTACTTCTACATATCTCTTATATTCCCACAGACCTCGGGTCCATATCCACCTCATTCACTTCACAAGCCACTCTTCATCCACAAGCACCTTTTCAGGTGAACCAATCATGGTTGTATTTATACTTGTTTATGCTCAAACCTTGTTTAATTTATTGAGCCAACTTGTACAACAAGTTATAACTAACTTTTTCATTTACAATAACTTTTGGGACCACCAAAGATCGTCAATCTAGGTCTTCAGAATTACACCTAGCATCCCCTTTCGTTTCACAAATCGATCACAGGCATGGATTGATTTCCTTCGTCTTTGTGATAAAGGATATCAATGCTTCCTTCAAACCATGTTCATATGATCAATGGAGTAGAACCACATGCTTAACAATTTAAGTGACACATTACCTTATTCCCTTTAAATCTCTTTATCATATGACCAAAGGCATTGACCAGATGCTAGGTGAGACAAGCTCTTGAGAGTTTATTGATTCAACAACCATGATTCAATCTCCGATTAGATGGACGATTGTTGTAACTTTGACACTTCACCCTTTGAAACTTTTGGGCTTGAAACCTTTCAAATCTCCCGAAGCAGATTTTATCAAACAGATCAAATGGTTCTCATTATATCACAAAACCAGATCAATGGATGAGATTTCTCCCAAAGTGATCTTTAGATCAGACGTCTCATGTCCACTTCAGGTCTTCGGCATTCGGGACTTTGGGCGAGTGCTAGTGGTAAAACTCTCGAAGAAAAACTCCTAGAATGACGTAACTTACTTGCATCACTTGATGACATGTCATGAGCAAAGAAGCTGCCACGTGTCACTTAGTTTTGTGATTTGAACCAACCTAAAATTTTGATTTCAACTTGACCCTTATCGTTCTCTGACTGTGACACATGTCCTTGTTGATGTGGTTTGTCATAGTTTCTTGTTGATGTTGACATAGATCTCTCGATGTGACACATGTTCATCTTATAGATCTAATAGTCAGGATAGTATCTAAAGAGTATCTCAGATTGATGGCTGAGAGTAACTTCAGACCTTTGTCCATCAAGACTTTGGGACTTTTGACATTTATTGGTGGTGAAACTCCCAAAGACAATCTGCTAGAGTGATGTAACTTTCTTACGTCACTTGTTGACATGGCACGAGCCAATTTCCTCTTGACACTTGTCATAATCTGATTATTCCATGTGTATTTGATGATGTGGTCTACTGCGTGTCCTTCTTGACATGGTATGCTGACAAACAACCTTGATCCAACGGTCATCGTATGTCCTCCAAATCTGATGGTCCTTATTCATTTCGGATTTTCAGGCTTCGGGTATTTCAAATATCAAACTTTCTTGAAGTGAGATTTCTCCAAAGTGTAACCTCCTTGCAACTTTAGATCCAAGCTAAAATTTGTTTTTTGATCAATATCTTAGATCGCCAACTCGATCTTTTTACGATGTAGATTTTCTACCTTATCCGATCCTTCCACTCGAAAGGGATCCAACGAATGATGAGAATTCACATAATCGAATTCTCTATCATTTTTCCTCACTTATCCTATCCTTCCACTCAAAAGTGATCCAATGGTTGTGAAGATTCTTGAAGCAGATCCATGATCAAGGATTATTGCAGAAATACAACTTTTCAAGTGATTTATATCGTCACCCAAAATCCACAATTGGAAGTTGTGCATTGTTTGTGAGTCAACCACAATCGTCGATCTTCAAAGCTATAAGATAGGACAGTCTTGACTAATTGTGGGATTTGAAATAGCATGATATTTAATTCTCCTTTCAATATCTACAATTCATACTTGTCATTGATCTAGTGATTACACATCTGATGGTCATGACTTAATTGAACTTAAATTGATCGCTTGTTGGATCAACCACAGTCGTCTATATCTAGGTCAATGAGATCTAACGATCTAGGCCAATTATGGGATTGGAACTAGCAAGTTTTTAATTGTCCTTCCGATCTCCACAATTTATCCATGTCGTTGATCTAGATTGCAGATAGATAGTCATGATCCTCCAATGATCCCGAAGCCCATGGTCACTCATATGACCGTCGTTCGTAATATGAGTTTTCTCAACACGGTCAATTTCTTGATCGGATGGATTCTATATTTATACCATTCACTCCTCATCCTAAGATTTGATATTCATTCTGTAACCCTCCTAAGATTTTATCTTCATACTGTTCACTCCTCCTATTCGCTTCTCCTTCTAAGATTACACTTTCAATCTCTGCATACTATTTGACATCTTCCGCTAACTGATATACTATTGACATCAATCAAAATCTCATCTGTGATAATTCATTATTAACAACAGATCATCACATCGACTATTGACATCAATGACAATATGTCCAACAATATCCCCCTTTTCCATTAAGGGAAACCCACTAACTTTATATACAAAACTCTCGTTGTGATGATGCTTTCCTCTTATGAAGTTTTCCTTTATAAAGTTTCTCTCCCCATTTGACATCAATGGAAAACAGTTTTTCCTCTTGTGGTAAATCTCCGTAACTTACTGAATCAAATCTAAACATGGGTAATGCTTCTTGCAATTATGTTCTACCTGCCATAATTGAATGACTCCCCTTGTCAATATGCTCTTTCTCTACTTATGACTACTATCCCCCTTTGTTTCTGAAAAGGTAGCTCTTCCTGAAAAGGTTTCTTACCCATTTATTTACTAACTTCTTATCTCAGTTGACTGGGATATTTGTGTTTTCAAATGAGTAGTCTTATGGATACCAATTTTTGTAGTGATTGAGACTTTTCAATACTTAATCTAATTACATTCTTATTTTTCTAACCAAAACTTCGCTTGAGATTTTACTAACTGTTATCTCCCTTTATTTCTAAAAGGGTAGCATTTTCTGACAGGGTTTCTCCTCTTGTTATCTCTACAGGATGTCATGTACCTCATTTTGTACATCAAAATGTTGCTTCTATGGATGACGATGTCCTACTGGAACACTGTGCAATTGTAGCTCATCTTAATCAAACAACTCTTGGATCTACCCATTGATTCTCATCGATCTCTAACCAGATGTATCCGTCTTTATCCAAGATTCTTCTTTACTATACATTTCTCTAAAGGTTGTGTGAGAAAGTTTATACTATACTTGTCACATGACTAACATTATTTTTGCAACAATCAACTTCTCTCTTGTTCACTTCTTCAGTCTTTACTATCTACGTCTATGAGTGTCCTAGTTTCTTGATCTTTTTTCTCTGATCATCTATTACTGCAACTTCATTTTTCTTCAATGTTCCATTTACTCCTTTTGTCGTATTGTATGAAGTATTTCTCATTGACTATTTTATTGAGTTTCAATGGTTATTTTCTTTGTGGCCATATCCACCACAACTGTAGCATCTCATAGTGTAACACTGTGTAGAAATATGTCTAACATGATTGCAGTTCCAACATCTTATATTGTTCTTGAACCTACCAAATTGTTTTCTTCCATGATGCCTACAATCCAAGGCTTTATGACCATATTCATTACAAGAAAAACAATAACCGTTAAAAACACTCTCATACCTTCTTTGATTCATCCATGAAGGTGTCTCTCTTCCAAAATTGCTTTGAGGTGTATGAGTAGCTTCTGGATCTCTTCCATGATCTGATCTTCCAAATTTTGTAGTGATGATTTTATTTTTTGAACGTCAAGAATCCGAGTCATATATGCTTTCACTTTTTTCAAATGAAGGAGCTATGTCAGACATGTCTTCATCCTTTAGAAATGAAGGATTTGTGTCAGACCTATCTTCATCTTTACAAATGAAGGACTTGTGTTAGACCTGTTTTCACATTTTACAAATGAAGGACTTGCATCAGGTTTCTTAGTAGTACTGATTTCTTCCTTCTTGTATCCAAGACTAGATTTGTCTTTTCGTGATCTCTGACTATCCAAGATCTCATACAGGGTCATGGAGTTGTTCAAGAACGTGATTTGGGTGCCTGACGTCTCAACCTTCTTTCTAAGATTCACAACTTATGCTTCCATCCTATGACATGATTCTTCCTTTTTGTTCAGTTGGTTCCTCACTACCTCCTCCCTTATTTTGGCTTCTTCAAGTTGGATTTTAAGATTGACATAGCTTTCTCTTAGTTATTTTATATCTAAAATGATTTTGATTGGTTCATCATCTTCCTTATTTTATTCTTTTCCTTGACTGATTTCATTTTTCAGTCTCTCAATCTCCTCTTCCTTTTCTTGACTGATTTCATTTTTCATTCTCCCGATCTCCTATTCCTCTTCTTTTGTTAGATTAGTAACTTTTGTTTTCAATATTTTGGTCTCTTCTTCTTTGTTTTCTAACTGAATATTTTGCTCATATGTGATTTCTTCATTGTCTTTGAGCTTTTCTTTTGTTACCAAGATATGCTTTTGATTGCTAAGCTCATCATATTCCTTCTCCTTTTCTTTTACTTGACTAATTTCTTTCTTCATCTTCTCGATCTCCTCTTCCTTCTCTTCTAACTGATTTTCCTACTCATATATTATCTTTTCATTTTCCTTGAGCATTTCTTTTATTTCCAAGACATGATTTTGACTCTTTTCAAGAAATTCTTTAGTGTAGTCACGAAGATATCTACAGTATGATTCATTATGGTCATAGAGGTATTCACATAAACTCCAATCAACCTTTTGTTTGGCCTTTGATAGTTCTTTTTCTACTTCTTCCATGGGATAAATGCTAACAAAAAATTATGTTATTGTATCTGAGTCTTCTTCTTTACTTGTAGGGGAGGATTTAATATCAATGTTATTGCAATTGAAATATTGTAGAGAGTCCTTACCTTTATTGATGGACGAGTCTTCATATTCATCCTTGATAGGAATGTCTTCTATGTCTTCACTTTTGATTTGGTACATCTTTTCTGAATTCAACGATAAGTCCTTGGTGGATGTGCATAGTCCTATGCTTTCCTTGACTGTATCTAATAATCCATTGAGAAGAATATTGAATGCTACTTCATTATTCTTCCTTTCTCTTCTTTGGACTGTAATCTTGGATATATTCTTTGATGTAGTTAAATCCCAGGGCTTTCTTACTACTGAATTCCAAACTTCATATCCTTTTGACTTCAAATATTGTTTCATATTTTCTCTTCATGAGGAATAATCTGTTCCATCAAATAAGGGATCTTGAATTGCGGAGAGAGCCATATGTACACCCATTTCTTCAGGATATACCTTCTAGTGGTTAAACTATGATGAAGGAACCCCCTCTTATACGAATTGTTGAACACACCGCCCACACTAAGAGGGGGGTAGGTGAATTAGTGTGTGGAATTTTCTAACTTTTCTTCTTCTTACAAGTTAGTAGTTAAAACATAATTGAATAGATTAAGAACATTTAAATCATAATCACAATGGACACAAGAGACACTAGATGTTTGTGTAAGATTTTGTATAATTGATATGACTATAGTAATATGAATTTTCCCAGAAACAACTATTCTGTATCAGCACCAACTCCTCGAAGAGAACCAAATCTCAAGAGAGCACCAACTATCAAGCAAGACCCAGCTTTCCGCAAGACCCAACTTCCTGATAGAACATAGTCTATCCAACTAGAGTTCATTCAACTCTAGTAGTAGTGATCCATTATAGAATCAAATCTATCTTATGATCAAAGGTATATTATAAATGCTCATCACCGCATTTCATCTTCTCTCTGAAATTCATGCTTTCTTCACTTTATCTTTCCTCTAATATATTAGTGCCTTATTTACTTCTACATCTCTCTTATATTTGCATGGACCTCAGGTCCGGATCCGCCTCATTCATTTCACAAGCCACTCTTCATCCACAAGCGCTTTTTCAAGTGAACCTATAATGGTTGTATTTATACTTTTTTATGCTCAAAACTTGTTTAAGTTGTTGAGATGACTTGTGCAACAAGTTATAACTAACTTGTTCATTTACAATAACTTTTGGGACCACCAGAGATCATCAATACAGATCTTCAACGTTACACCTAGAATCCTCTTTCCTTTCAAAAATCGATCACATGAATGGATCAATTTCCTTTGTCTCTGTAATAACAGAGATCGATGCTTCCTTCAAACCATGTTCATATGATCAATGGAGTACAACCACAAGCTTAACAATTTAAATGACGCATTACCTTTTTCCCTTTAAATCTCTTTATCATATGACCAAAGGCATTGAATAGACGCTAATCGAGATGAGATCTTGAGCATTTATCAGTTCAATGGTCACGATTTAATATCCAATGATATGGATGATTGTCGTAACTTCGACACTTCACCCTTCAAAATGTTTGGGCTTGAAACCTTTCAAATCTCCTAAAGCAGATTTTGTGGAACAGATCAGACGATTGTCATTATATCATGGATTCAGTTCAATGGCCATATTCGATCCTTACATCTATCCTTCATTTCTTAATCCAACAGTCAACACTTAATCAAGAAATGAGATGGATGGCCACCTTTTACTCAGTGACTTTGTCTATTATGCTTACGCTATCCTTCCACTGTATTTTGATCAAAAATTGAGAATGCAACCAAACATCAATTTGACAGTCGAGATCTCCTTCGAATCTCTAGACTTCGAATATTTTGAGACTTAACCCCTTATTTCCTCAATATTCCAGAGATGACAAACCGTTGACACATGTCCCTCTCAGATTAACGGTCAAGATCGCCTTTGGGTTTCCGGACTTCAGAGATTTCAAATGTCAACCCCTTCTTTCCTTCGTACGTCAATATTCCAGAGATGAAAAACCACTGAGGTGTGTCCCTCTAGGATTAACAATCAAGATCTCCTTCGAGTCTCCGGACTTCGGATATTTCAAATCTCAACCCATTCTTTCCTCTAGAGTGATCACCTATTGTGGTAAGTCATGATACGGTGGAGACTGCTTGTTGTCGGTTAACCTTTCCACTTACACTCTCCTTCCACTATAATAGATCAACAAATGAGACTGCTCCCAAAGTGATCTTTAGATCAGACGTCTCGTGTCCACTTTGGGTCTTTGGCCTTCAGGACTTCAGGACTTTGGGCGAGTGCTGGTGGTAAAAGTCCCGAAGAAAAACTCCCAGAGTGACATAACTTACTTGCGTCACTTGATGACGTGTCACGAGCCAAGAAGCTGCCACATGTCACTTAGTTTCATGATTTTCACGTACCTGAATTGATGATTTCAACTTGACACTTTTTGTTCTCTAACTGTGCCACGTGTCCTTGCTGACGTGGTCTGTCACATTTTCTTGATGACATCGACGTAGATCTCCTGATGTGACACATGTTGATCTCCTTTATCTAACGGTCAATATAGTATATGAAGAGTATCTTAGATTGACGATTGAGAGTAACTTCAGACCTTCATCCTTCGAGACTCCGGGAATTTTGACATTTCTTGGTGGTGAAAATCTCAAATTAATTATCCTAGAGTGATGTAACTTGCTTACATCACTTGTTGACATGGCATGAGCCAATTTCCTCTTGATGCTTGTCATCATCTGATTATGCCATGTGTATTTGCTGATGTGTTCTACTACGTGTCCTTGTTGACGTGGTCCGCTGACCAACAACCCTAACCCAATGGTCATTGTATGTCCTCCAAATCTGATGGTTTGTATTCATTTCAGATTTTCGGGCTTTGGGTATTTCAAATATCAAACTTTCTTGAAGTGATATTTATATGGAACGTAAAATCCTCGCAACTTTAGATCCGAACTAAAATTTGTTCATTGATCAGGATCTTAGATCGAAGACTCGATATTTCTGTGATACAAGTTTGCTATCTTATCCTGTACTTTCACTCGAAAGTGATCCAATGGCTGATGGAAATTCAGATAATGGAATTCTCAATCATTTTTCCCCACTTATCCTATCCTTCCACTAAAAAGTGATCCAATGGTTGGGAATTTTTTGGAAGCAGATCCATGATCAAGGATGATTGTGGAACCACAACATTGCGAGTGATTTAACTCATCACCCAAACTCCACAATTCGAAGTTGTACGTTGTTGGTGAGTCAACCACAATCGTCGATCTTCGAAGCTATAATATAGGACGATCCTGACTAATTGCGGGATTGGAACTAGTACGGTATTTAATTATCCTTTCGATCTTCACAATTCATCCCTGCCATTGATCTGGTGATTGCGCATCTAATGGTCGTGACTTAATATGACTTAAAATAATCGCTTGTTGGATCAAACATAGTCGTCGATATATGATTCAATGATATCTAACGATCTAGGACAATTGCAGTACTAGAACTAGCAAGTTGTTTAATTCTCCTTCTGATCCCCGCATTTTATCCCTGTCATTGATCTAAATTGCAAATTGATGGTCACGATCCTCCAATGATCCTCAAGATGATGGTCGCTCATATGGACATCGTCTGTAATATTATTGTTATCAACATGATCAATTTCTTGATTGTATGGATGCTCTCTGGATACCATTCGGTCCTCCTCTTGAGCTTTGATATTCATTCGCTAACCCTCCTAATCTTTTATCTTCATACTATTCGCTCATCCTATTTTCTCCTCCTTTTGAGCTTACGCTTTCGATCTCTGCATACTATTTCACATCTTCTACTAATTGATATACTGTTGACATCAATGAAAATCTCATCTATGGTAATCCATCATTAAGAACAAATCAGCACATCGACTATTGACATCAATGACAATATTTCCAACACATTCAATGTCTAGAGATAGTTGACACTCATGGATTGAATGATACAATGTTACATTTGAGACACAAAGTGATGTCCGAGGTTACAAGATTTACTATATCTATAGTGTTAGGCAGTATTCAAGGTCACAAGATGTTACTATGAGGAACAATGGTTGACAATGGCATACTGGGGATTGCAGTAGTGAGCAATAGTGAGAAGGAGCATACAGAGTCGTATGGTAATATGAAGAGGAACATATTGGAGGATAGGACTGATGCATACTTGGTGGGGAAGGGAGCTCCAAGTGAAGAGTCCTTGCATCATAGCATAGACATTGAGGACTACACTCACAACCACATCAACATGGATGATGGTGGAGAGAGTAGGGTTGACCACCAGTATCCAAGGACACCTGTTGTGATTGGGTGAGGAAGGAGAGATGATTTTGTGAGTGGCTCAAATAGTTGATACATGTACCAGACAATGAATGATAGTATATTTGAGGTGGCACAGGCACACAAGTACTCTATCAGCAGGATGCCACTTAGGTATACTATGTTGACTTATCTATATGTGCCAAGGACATGTGAGGCAAATTAGAGAGATATATTTGAGAAGTATCATAGAAAGTATAAGGCCTTGAGAAATGATTTCCATAAAGACATGTCATTAGCATATTATTGTCGCATAAAGTGTGGGCTTGGGCCTCAAAGGTGCAACAAAGGACTGTAAATATATGGGCTAGGGCGTGAGGAAAGGAGGATGGAGACTTCCATTTTTAGAGGATCAGAGAGGAGCTCAAATAGATATTGGAGGAAGGAAAGGGCCATGGATGATGCGTTACACATAGAGCAGGTTCCAGGTAGATTTTTATGCACCTCAATGGAGCACAAAAAATAGGCCCTTATAGATAGAAAAATTTGGGAGAGACCAGTCAGATGGAGAGAGTTAGAGGGAGTTGAGAGGTAAGGGTCTTTGATATAGATGAAGACAGTCTTGGAAGCTAGTTCACATGTGTTTTGAGGATGATAAAGTACATTTGTATAGTGATGGAGATAGGAGAGCAATACAGACTTAGGGCACATTATGCAATAGTGATGAGGAGTGGGCTCATAGAGAGGCTAATGTGATTACTATCACCTCGCTATCGAGCATTCCTAATTTTCATACATTCAGGATTAGGGAAGGAGTACAGGGACAATGAGTCCTGATCTTGATTGATGGTGGGGCCACCCAAAAATTCATTAACTCAGTATTAGTTAGGAAGATGGGTTTACCTACAATTGATATTGGAGATTTCAAAGTGTTAGTGACCGGTAGACACAATATGGCATGAGCACAATGGGTTGAGGACCTAGAGTTGTCCATGGGAAACCATACAATGAAGATCATTTTTTTATGTTGGAATTGGAGGACAAATATATAGTCTTAGGAGTACAATGGCTCAGTACATTAGGAACGATCTCTCAAGACTACCAAAAAATGAAGATGGAGTTCAAGATTGTCGAAGGAAAAATAGTATTTCTAAGGGGCATGACCACTAATGCTCCTAAATATGCTTCAACACAAGAGATGGAGATGGTGTCACTACTACATATTGAAAAATTTTGCGATGACTACTTGCGACGAAAGTACCCTTTTGTCGCAACATTCAAGAGAAAAGGTTGAATTTTTCAATTTTGTTATAAATCCAACCTGTAACACCCTAGGTTTTGAACCCCCATTTTAAATAATTTATTGTTACAATGCTCAGAGGCCAGATTTCCAAAACAATTATTAAAAGGCTAGTGTGCCCAAGACATGTAATGGTTTTATCATTATTAATAATTAATACATGATTGGCTACTAGACGGACAAGGACTAGAGTTATAGGGGGTTATGATTCCATAAGAGAGGGGGCTTGAGGGGATAAGTTTTTATTCCTATTTTAATTACCCTTTTTGTCTTAGGGAGTGGATCAGTTACGTGAGCTTCTTGGGGAAGGCCAGGAGGTTCTTGATTTCCCCACAAAAATACTTAAACCCATCCCTAGTTTGATTGTGGGGTTGGTTGTTGGTTGTGGGTCGGAGGTCGATGGTCATTGCTCATTGGTCATGGGATTGATGGTTTGTTTTCTTATTTCTTGTACGTTCATTCATTTCCCTCACGCACTTCCATGCACTCACTTACCCATCCATTGATCCATCTGCACATGTGTCTTTCCTTGGGAAAGGGAACTGAAATGTTGAAGAATTATCCACGAGATAGTTGGCTAGAATGGTCGTTGGTGCAATCATGCCATGACATGGGGCCTGCGTGTCTGATATGCGTTGGACTGTGCCCTTTTTCTCACAATTGCAAGTCCTGAGAGTTCCATATTTGATATTCCAGACCATCTATGCTAGAGGCCCCAAAATAAAGGAGAGGGATTGCCTGAGGGACTGCATGGCAGAGAACGGTGGAGGTCCATTTTCTTGGGTAGTACAGGCTAGGTATAAGAGAGTTGGGTACTTGGATTGTTGTGGGTGTTGGGAAACCTATGAGAGCTTGGGAGTTGACTGGTTTGGGAACCCAAGTACACTCTGGAACTGTCCTTGTGGATTCATAGCCCTGGGTTGGGGATGACACTATTGTTGATATTTGGAGGAGTGGTGTCTACGGTTGGGTGGAACTTCCTTTGTCTGCAATCAGTTGGTGTTATATTTTTATAAATATAAGTGATGTCGTTATGATATCATTTACATGTATATGAATGTATTTACGTTGTATATTTAATTATCATTTAATTGAATCTTTAGACTATGCATGCTTGTTGACTACTATTGTGCATGTCGTTAAAGTCTTTTCTTTTATGCATCCTTAAATTTAAAAAAAAGGTATCGTAAGAGAAAGAATTCCAAGGGCAGGCTTGAAGGAAGCATGCCCCAGCCTATGGGTAGCTAGGGATGTTACATAATGGTTTCAGAGCTTCTAGTTGAAACACCAGGCCAATATGTCTGGGTCTGTTGTTCAGAGTATCGGGGTCGAGATCAAACTCTAACCATGCAGTTGAAAATCTTGGGAGGAGTGGTGTTGCTAAATCTACGTCGGATATATAACATCAAAGACCCATGTAAGGGGTTTGAAGGATCATGATTGTCCCCTTCGAATTCGAAAGCGATTGCAACTGTAGGATCTAGAGAGATCCAGGATCATTGGATCACAGGACAGGTGAATAGGGGTTGTCTAATGAAAAGGAAGCAAGGGTTAAGGTCACTACCGTCAGATCCCATTGGAGAGTGAGATCAACAAACATGAGGCATTGTGGGGAACCAAGTTGCATGGGAGATAATTTCCCAAGGCGGTCCCGCAATCCAAACCACGATTTCACCAAGGGGTTATGTGTTATCATTGAGAGAATTATGGGGCTAAAAGAGGGTTATCCCAAACCATCGATGCATGCCCCTACAAATTGAAATCCAGTAAGTGATGTGACATTTTAGGGCTCGAACATCGAAACTCTGTATAACCGAAGTAGATCCTAACCGTCGATCACCAAGAGGTACATGTCAACAAATCAATAACTATGGAGAAATATGATCGAGAGGTTTTCAGTTGAGATTTGAAGCTTCTAAAGCCCAGAGACCTAGAGAGCTGAAGTAAATCTCGATCGCTTGATCATATGAAATAGATCTCAGTCTCCATATCATCCAAAGTAAATCTCAAGCATCAGATCATCCGAGGTGAATCTAGGTCGTCTGATCCAGAAGAGGCATGGTGTAAATCTGTGGATTTCAGGTGAAGGCCCGAAGTAAGCCTCAACCGTCTAATTCAATAGGACACGCAGAAAAATCCCATGTACATCGAGGAGGATTGAAGTTTGAGATTTTTGAAACCCGAACACCCGAAAGGATCTCAACCTTTGATCTTCCAAGATCCACACGTCACCAGATCTAGGACATCGGATAAAATCCAGTGGGGCCATATAAGTTTTGAAATTTGAGATTTCCAAAGTTCGAAGACCCAAAGTAAGCCTCGGTCATCAGATTAAAAAGAGACATGGCATAAATATGTGGACTCTGGGTGAAGACCAGACGTGAATCTTAGTCGTCTGTTCTAGGAGGACACATGGTGACATATTGGCGAGTTCGGGAATGTGGAATTTGGTGGAATTGGAAGTGTGCTAGTATGGAAAACTCCTAAGTCTCGAAGCCCGAAGAGCCAAAGTGGTGGGGCACGATGATGTCACTAGGAGGTGATGTGGACCCCAAAATTTCTGAAGTGACATGGCCTGCGGACATCACCTAGGATGACATGGAAACATGGGATGTGTGCCACCTATTAGTAATTTTTGAGCATTTGGAGTATCGAAAAGTCGGTAGAATGTGACAAGTGTCACTGGCCTGATTGGGCCATGTGTCAACTTCCATCATTTGACCACGTGGAGACAGATCGTGATGTCTAAAGACTGGGCACTCCAGAGGGGAAAGATGTGATAGGTTGAATTGGACCAAAAACTCCCGAAGGTCATAGTACATATCAACCATAGATTCCGTAAAACACACGTTGAAGGATCATCAACTTCAGGTGAAAGAACTTCGGGATAAAGTCCAAGAGGAAGGTTTGAAACTTTCGAAGCCCGAAGAGCTGAAGTGATTCACAGCCACTGATCTGTGGGAGGACACCCCTTGGCAGATCATGAACTATGAGTAAAAGCATTCTGGGAGGAGGAAAGTGAGGAAAGTTGAGAGTCCCAAAGTGCGGAGTCCCGAAGTGGATCTCAATCCTTCATTGTGAAAGAGGACGAGGACCGTTGATCCTATCTTGGCTGAAAGTTTCAAAGTCCCAAAGCATTGGACAAGCGCTTTTTCGTCTAAGCACCGGGTCATGGTCATGGTCATATGAGAATTGAGAGTTGAGGGAAGGAGGGATAAGGGCCGAATTGATTGTCTTCAAGATAGAAAGGTGCTAAGGAAGGAATTAGTCACAATTTCTAGTCATGGTCACCTAGGAAGGTGGTTTGAAGGAAGCACCTGCGTAGGATGAGATTTTTTGTCAACCAAGGATAACAGGACACTGTTATTTTCAGAGAATGGGGATATGATCTCCATGAAAAAAAAAATAAAGAGACCTGCAACATGGTTTGGCAATTTTGTTTATCATATGCATAATTCTAACAAAATGGTTGCTTGCACATTTTGCAGAGTTAAGGGGTCTAAACACATCAACTCAGGATGCACATTGGGGAAATGGAAGGTAGAGAGGGAGCCTCCAGTCATTATAAGGAAGTTAAAGGCTATATTACCAGAGTTGGTAATGCAGAGATAGATTCCAACAGACGCAAGGGAAAGGAAGAGAAGGAAACATTAATATAAATGGTAAGAAGCCTAAATATGGAAGTGCACAGCTATAAAGAAGACAATGAGAGACTGATGAGAGAGAAAATTTAGATAAATGATCAAATTTCATAGAGCATACATCAGTTGCAGAGACAAACGAAGAAGGGATCAAACTCAAAACAAGAGGAAGAAGGGAGGTTCCATGAAACAAGGGATGATTGTGGAAGAGTTGGTTATTCTAGAAGTGTTAGCAGAGCTGATGGACACCACTCACCTCCTTACTTATAAATAAAGTTTTATGAATCGGAAGATCCCATAAGTAGTCCAAAGGTGTCTCATGTCAAACACCAAAGAAGGAAACAAGAGGTAAATAGTTTGCGAGGAAATTTGAGGAAGCTCAAGCCACCATCCTTTGAGGGTGAAAGAGAAAGGGAAGATGATGTTGAAGCATGGTTGCTAGGTCTTAGGAGATATTTTCAGTTTCATAACTATTCATCCAAACTGGAAGCTAGGATTGCCACCTATCATTTACACGGGAAAGATGCAATGTGGTGGGACCAACTGAAGCAAGTGGAACATGTCAATGAAAGTATATCACTTGGAAGTTGTTCAATAAGTACTTCAATAAGGAGTACCTCTGAGAGAATTTATATGACAAAACAATGCAGGATTTCTTTGAACTCAGGTTGGGAAGCATGACAATGGCAGAGCATGACAAGAATTTCTTGGGATTGTTAAAGTATGTCAGGTTCATTGGTGATGAGAAAGTGAAAATACATAGATTTATAAGTGGACTACTAGCCTTTTATAAGGAAAATATCAAGTATGATGAACCCAAGACCTTGACTGAGGCCATCAAGAAGGATAAATACGTGTATGAGAAATTCTATGGAAGATAATCCCTACATAAAACTTAGAAGGAAAATAAAAATGAAAATTTCAATCAGAGGAGGAAAGGATTCAAACCTCCCTTCAATAGGAATGAGCCTAATAGAAATCATCAATATCAGTATGCTAAGGGAGATTTCAATAAAGAAGATTCCTTGGAAAAAAGGGGAAGACAACCAATCGAATGTTGGGGATGCAAGGAATATCACCTATACAATAATTTCCCACACAAAAAAGACAGAGTGAATACTGTGCACAACATCGAAGAGGCTGCAACAGTCGAATATATGGGAAGAATCCATGCATCTTTAAATCAACCTGTCCAATATGATCGAGGTGGAAGGTAAGATCATAAATCAACTTGTTTCTATTTTGATTGATTCATGAGAAATTCATTGATACATTGATCCTAAGATAGTGGATAGATTACATTTGGAGAAAAGTAAACTTGGAAAAGCAATCTTGGTTCAGTTAACCACTGGAACCAAAATAAGAATCCATGATATGGTCAGAAGTTGTTCCATAAGTCTTAATGGCATGAATAATGGTATTGATATAAATATCATACCATTGGGGTATTATGATATTCTGTTTGGAATGGATTGGTTGGACAAGAATCATGTTGTCCTAGATTTTTATAACCAGACATTTACATGTCTTGATGGAAATGGAAAACAGAGCACTGTGAAAGGAGTTCCAAGACCCATCTCTATAAGGGAGATTTTAGCCTTACAACTAAAAATATGTTTTAGGAAAGGATGACAATTGTATGCATCTCATGTGGAGGATCAAGATAATACCAAGGGGTCAAGCCTTGAAGAATTCTCGGTACTACAGGAATTTGAATACGTATTCTAATAAATACCTAGATTTCCACCAAGAAGGGAGATATAATTCTCAATTGATTTAGTGACAGGAGCTACCCTAGTGTCAAAAACACCTTACAGAATGAGCACACCAGAGTTAAAATAATAACAAATGCAGTTGGAGGAATTGTTGAAGAAAGGGTACATATGTCCAAGTGTTTCACCTTAGGGAGCATCGGTACTTTTTGTCAAAAATAAGGATGGAACCTTGAGGCTGTGTATTGACTTTCGATAGCTGAACAAGTACACTATAAAGAACAAGTATCCTCTACCCCAAATTGATGACCTCTTTGAGGAGCTAAGAGGAGCAAAGATATTTTAAAAAAATGACCTAAGGGTAGGATACCATCAGGTAAAAATCAAGGAAGAAGACATTCATAAAACAACCTTTAGGGCCAGGTATGGGCATTATGAAATTGTAGCGGTGCCATTTGGACTGACCAATGCACCGATTGTCTTCATGCTCTTAATGAATGGCATATTCAGGAATTATTTGGATAAGCTTGTCATAGTATTCATGAATGACATACTTATCTATTCTAAGTCCGAAGAGGAGCGTGAAGATCACTTAAGAATGGTATTGGAAATTCTGAGAGAACATTAGTTGTATGCCCAGTTGAGTAAGTGTTATTTTTATCAAAAGAAAATCCATTACTTGGGACACATTATTTTAGAGCAGGGCATAGCAGTAGATCTAGAGAATATCGAAGCCATTAGAGGATGACCAACACCCAGAAATGTGTCAGATGTCAGATATTTTATGGCATTAGCTGGCTACTAAAGAAGGTTCATTGTAGGGTTCTCTAATATTTTGCATCTCATCACTTCTTTGCAAAAGAAGGGAACTAAATTTGAATGGACACTCAAGTGTGAAAAGAATTTTAATATGTTGAAGGAATTACTTACTAGTGCACTTGTGTTAAAGATTGCTGACCCAAATGAAAGTTTTGTGGTATGTATAGACACATGTAAGGAAGGACTTGGGGGACTCCTCATGAAAAATGGACATGTCATTGGATATGAGTCCAGAAAGCCTAAGGAACATGAGAGGAACTATGCCACCCATGACTTGGAACTTGCTACCATTGTTCATGCCTTGATGATGTGGAGGAATTATTGTAAGTTTTAAACCTGTGAAGTAAAGCAATGCATATAGATTCTTAAGAAAAACATAATTTAATCAATGGCTCATACACATAGTACACAGAGATTTTATACCGAAAACCCTCAACCAGGAAAACCTTTCTTATATTCATTATATCGAATTTCACCATTCACCATACAATGTATATACAATTTTTTTAGGTATTCCATAAATACTCAAACCCTAATCCCTTAATCTGGTATTAATTTAAAAAATTGCTAAAAATAGAAAAAACCACCCAAAAAACATTTTGGTGCACTGCCCTGAACACTGCGCATAACTAAGGGGGGCATACCTGCCCCCCCCCCCCGAACCCCCCTAGGAAAGCGTCTGGCTCACACGACACACAGGAAACTACTAGAGGGATCATCACATGTAGTTGTCATATCTGACGTGCCCACACAGACACATCCAAAGAATATAACACATACCCAACATTCTCCCACTTGTTGTTTTATTTGCATCCAGGGGTCCAGGGGATTATATAGTCAACAATACAGGCCAATAATGCTCATTGTTACTCTACACCAGGAGAAATTTTCTGTGCTCATAGACTTTTTCAATGAATTTGCAACATTCTTCAAAGTGTCAACCTTTTCCAGCAACACCTTCTTTTCCTCAACCATGTCTCTCACAAAGTGATATTGAACATTTGTATGCTTTGTCTTTGAATGATAAGATGGGTTCTTTTCCAAGAAGATTGCACTTTGACTGTCACAATCTAATCTCACTAATTTTTGTACCAACCCAATACCTGAAAAGAATCTTTGTAACCATATTGCTTCCTTTCTTGCATGAGTGGATGTCATGTAGTCAGCTTTTGTAGTTGAGAGTGCCACTACAACCTGTCTTTTTCTCATCCAACTCATTTCTCCCCCAAATAGGTTAAACACATACCCACTTGTAGATCTTTTGCAATCCATATCTCCAGCCTAGTCTGCATCAAAAAATCCATGTATGTACACCACTCTGTCCAATCCTGGTCTTCCTTGGTAGCACAATCCATAACTGGTAGTGCCACGAAGATACCTGAAGACCCTCTTTACTGTTGTCCAATGCTCCTTCCCTAGTTTTGACATATCCTTTCTCAAAACTCCAACTTCATGTGCAATGTCCGGTCTAGTACAAACCATTTCATAAATCAAACTGCAAAATGCACTGGCATATGGAACATGGGACATGTCCTCTTATTCTTCCCATGCCTTGGGACATTGATCTGCAGATAAATTTACACCTATAGGAATAGGAACCTTGATCGTTTTACTTCCATGCATATTAAACCTCTACAATATCATCTCAAGATATTTTCTCTGATTCAACAAGAGTTTCTTGTTTGCACGATCTCTTTTAATCTCCATTCCCAGAATGAAGTTAGCAGCATTGAGATCCTTCATGTCAAATTTGGAGGATAGTTGCGATTTCACCTCCTTGAAAACATCCATGATATTTCCTACCAACAATATGTCATCAACATACAACACTACATAAATGAAGTGATTATCAACCTTCTTGGAATATACATAGAGATCATCCCTACTTCTTACAAATCCCAATCCAAGGATGTATATGTCAAACTTTTGGTACCACATCCTAGGTGATTGCTTCAAACCATATAGTGACTTATTTAGCTTACAGACCAGCTCTTTCTTTCCCTTCACTATAAATCCTTATGGATGCTTCATGTATATTTATTCTTCCAGATCCCCATGTAGGAATGATGTCTTCACATCCATCTGTTCCACTTCAATATCAAAAGTAGTAGCAATAGATAAAAGAAATCTAATAGAAGTTAACTTAGCAACAAGAGAAAAAATCTCACAAAAATCAATTCCCTCTACCTGGGAATAACCTTTTGCTACTAACCGAGCTTCGTATTTCTCCACTTTACCTTGTGCATTAAACTTCTTCTTAAACAACTATTTGCTACAAATAGATTTTCTTCCAGCTAGCAACTCAACTATATCCCATGCCTCATTCTTATCCAAGGCATCCATTTCTTCAACCACGACCTTCTTCTAGAGTTTACTATGCTCTGAATTCACTGCTTCCCTGATAGTTATGGGATCATCATCAGTAATAGATAAAGAAAAATTAGAATGGAAATTAGGCGGACTATACCTTTCTAGTTGCCTTTTATCTCTCACTGATCTCATCAATACTGGGGTATGAGGTTATTCTTCTTCTTCCTCTTCTTAAGATGATTCAGATTTTGCATCATCCAACTCAAGCTCTATTGTATCAGGTTCGTCTTGCGTTAGTAGGAATTCCTATTTGGACACATATTTTACCTCTCTGAACACAACATCTCGACTGTAAACAGTCTTCTTGGTTTCTCCTGAACACAATAAAGATACACTTTTCATCCTTTTTATCCAGCTTACTCCTATTTTCTTTTGGAACATGTACATAAGAATCACAATCAAAAACTCTAAGATGTTGAAGAGAGGGCTTATTTCTAGAACATACCTCGTGTGGAGTTTTATCATCCAACACTGATGAAGGTGATCGATTGACCAAGTAACATGTTGTACCCACTACCTCTACCTAGAATTCTTGTCCTAACCCGACATCGTTGGGCATGCTCCTTGCTTTTTCCATCAGTGTCCTGTTCATCCTTTCTGCAACTCCATTTTGCTGAGGAGTGTATGGAGTATTATCCTGCCTTTCTATACCACACTTCGTACAAAATTCTTCGAATTCATTTCTGCAGAATTCTCCACCATTATCTATTCTCAATACCTTTATTTTCTTCTCTGTCTAGTTTTCTACCAGAGCCTTAAACTCTTTAAATTTATCAAATACCTCAGATTTCTTTCTAAGAAAATAAATGCATGTGTTTCTTGAAAAATCATCTATGAATGAAACATAATACACATATTTACCTAGGGATGGAATAGGAACAGGTCCAAACACATCATTGTGTATCAACTCTAAGATCCCCTTTTCTCTTGTAGCACCAGATGAGAATCTACTTGATTTCGTTTACCATATATGAAATGTTCACATAAATCAAAATCCAGAGTGAAATTAGACATACCTTCAACCATACCTTTACAGTGTAGTGTTCTAAGGCCCTTTTCTCCAATATGTCTCAGTCTTTGATGCCACAACATGGTCTTCTTTCCAAGGACAATATTGGTCTTGTCTTATTTATTTCTCTGTTCAGGGACAACAAAACTATTACACCCATTAGTATAAGTTATTCCCATCAACTTGTACATATTTCCACACTGAACTCCCCTCATCAACACCATTGCTCCTCTTACCATCTTGTAAGTGTTCTTTCCAAATACAGTATCCACTCCTGCATCATCCATCTTGCTTACAAATATTAGGCTCCTAGATATTCTTGGAATTTGTAGAAGCCTAAGGAGAGTTATAATCCTTCCATATTTTAGCAGTAACTTAACCCTTCCACATCCCAATATTTTTGACATCGATTCATCTCCTAGGAATACATCACCACCATCGTATTTTTCATATTCATAGAACCACTCCTTGTGAGGAGTCATATGGTATGACGCACCTGAGTCAATCAACCATACATCATGGTCTGCATGTGTACTTGTAGATGCCAGGTAAACATCACCTCCTTCTTCAGTGGAGGTTTTCGCCTCTATGGAAGAGGTACTATCGGATCCCTTTGGTTTATCAACCTTCTTATAATTGCAATCTTTCTTATAATTCCCTGTTTTACCACACTTCCAACATTTCCTCAAATATTTTCCTAGAGACTTAGATCTACCTGTAGATTTAGATCTCCCCTTGAAGGTTTACCAGGATTCATGTCTTGGGTACGACCTCTTACAAATAAAGCATCTGTGCTATGACTATCCATGCTTTTCTTCCTCATCTCTTTAGATAAAAAGGATGAAAATAGATCATCATACTTCAATGTAGATTGAGTTCTACTACCAATTGCTACAACCAAATTATCCCAAGAGTCTGGAAAAGAACATAACAAAGTACTACACTTATCTTCTTCTGCAATCATAATATTAAGAGATACAAGTTGACTTACAAGAGTATTAAAGGCATTTAGATGTTCTGTCACAGAATCTCCATCTTCCATCCTAAGATGATACAACTTATTTCGAAGAAACAACTTGTTTACCAGGGACTTTGATTGATACAAATTCCCCAAATTATCCCATAGTTCCTTGGGTGTAGATTCTCCCAATACATTCAACAAAACTGAATCTGCCAGGTAGATTCGAATAGTACTCCTTTCTCTTATGCCCAACTTCTCCCAATCTTCCTTCGACATACCAATAGTTGGTGTACTAGTAGTTTGTGTACTAGTAGGTTGTGTACCAATAGCCTATGTGCTAGTAAAAAGTGTACCAGTGGGCTGTGTACCAGGATCCACAATGATCCATTGTTCTTTGTCTACAAGAAGGTCCTCCATATTAAGCTTCCATAGCTCAAAGTTTTTTACCGTTGAACTTCTCTATCTCGATTATAGATTAGATCGCCATTCCCCTTTCTATACTCAAATCTCCACTGCAAAATCTCCCACTAAACCTAGGTTTATCATAGACCCAAGATAAAGTTGATCTATCAAGACCGAGACAAACCCTCAACAACAAAGGTGTCCCTCTGAAGCCAAAAATGAACTCTGATACCACATGTAAGTTTTAAATGTGTGAAGTAAATCAATGCATATATATTCTTAAGAAAAACATAATTCAATCAATGGCTCATACACAAAGTACACAAAGATTTTATATCGGAAACCCTCGACTGGGGAAACCTTTCTTATATTCATTATATCAAATTTCACCATTCACCACATAATATATATATAATTTTTTTAGGTATTCCGTAGATACCAAAACCCTAATCCCTTAATCCAGGATTAATTTACAAAACCACTAAAAATGGAAAAAGCCGCCAAAAAAAAAAATTGGGGCTGTTGTCCAAGGCTACTGCCCATTGCCAAATGCTACGCGTAACCATGGGGGGCATACCTACCCCCCCTTGGGACCCCCCCAGGAAAGTTCTCGATGCACACGACAGAAAGGGCACTACTAGAGGGATCGTTAGATGCAGTTGTCATATCTGACGCACCCACACACACACATGCAAAGAATATAACACATACCCAATAATTATCTCATGTGAAGAAATTCAAATTAAGGACAAACCACATTGACCTGAAGTATATTTTTGAATAGTTGACCTTGAATTCCAGGAGAAAAAGATGGATGGAATTTCTAAGTGAATATGATTTCGATATTAATCATATCAAGGGAAAGGAGAATAAAGTTGTCGATGCACTTAGTAGAAGAGTGTATATCATGCATGCTACTATTGTCAATATGCGTCGGTCGGACTTGAAGAGAAGAATTTTAGATGATCTTGTTACAAACCAACATTACCTATAGGTAAAGGAAAAATTACAGCAGGGAGATGTACAGAAGAAAATAAAGGAGTATGAGATAAAGGAAGACATACTACTCATGCATAAAAATAGAATCTATGTTCTTAGTTCTGGAGAACTAAGGAATTTGGTACTAGAAGAAATGCATGATGTTTCTTATGCTGTACATCCTAGTTACCAGAAAAAATTTAAAGTAGTAAGAAGCCAGTTATTTTGGTCGGGAATGAAGAAGGATGTTTCTTATTACATCACTCTATGTATGGAATGTCATAAGGTGAAGGCTGAGCATAGGCACCTAGTGGGTTTGTTGCAACCATTGCCAATCCTAGAGAAGAAATGGGAAGTGATCACAATGGATTTCATCATAGGATTACCCATAACAAATAAGAAACATGATTTAATCATGGTGGTGTTTGAAAAATTAACAAAGGCTTCTCATTTTGTTCCTATGAAGACAACGCATACAGTGGCTAATAATGCAGACATTTTCATGAAGGAAATTGCTAGGTTGAATAGGATATCTACAACAATTGTCTCAGACAGAGATACAAAGTTTACCTCCAATTTTTGGAGGGGATTTTTTAATGGATTTGGAACAAATCTAAACTTTATCACATCATATCATCCCTAGACAGATGGAAAAATAGAGAGAGTCAATCGAATAACTGAAGACATGTTGAGAATGTATCTGATGGATAATCCATCTAAGTGGGAAGATTACTTACACTTTGTTCAGTTTGCATATAATAATGGGAATCAAGATTCATTGATACTGAGCCAATTTGAAGCATTATATGGTAGGAAATGTGATACTCCAATAATCTGGGACAACCCAACATATATAGTGGTACTTGGGTTGGAGTTTCTCAAGGACATGGAAGACCAGGTGGTCAAGATCAAGAAGAATTTAAAGGCAACTCATGATAGACAGAAAGTTTATGTAGACAAGAACATGATAGCTATAGAATTTAAAGTAGGGGAGAATGTACTTTTGAAAGTGAAACCCAAGAAAATCTCTTTGAAATTGGGTAGTTGTACAAAGCTGGTAGCCAAATTATGTGGTCCATTTGAAATATTGGACAGAATAGGGCTAGTTGCATACATGTTTGCATTTCCTTCTTCCATGAATGTGCATGATGTATTTCATGTCTCTTTACTAAAGAAATATGTACATGATCCTGGCCATGTTATTGATTGGTGTCTGATTCAGGTAGAGATAGAGGGATATGTTTAGGTTCAGCCAATGTGGGTATTGGAAAAAATGGTAAACATTCTCTGGAATCGAATTATAGAGCGGTTAAAAGTTTAGTGGACCTGCTATGGTCTTGAAGATGCTACCTGGGAGAATGAAGATGCCATGCAGGCCGAGTACCTACAACATTTTGAATAAATTTGAGATTTTGATCTCTATTTTGTATATGCACTAAGGACGATGCCAAAATAAGGGGGAGGGGATGTAACACCCCATGTTTTGAACCCCCATTTTAAATAATGTATTTTTACAATGCTGGGAGGCCAAAGTGCCTAAACAATTATTAAAAGGCCAGTGTGCCTAAGACATGTAATGTTTTTATTATTATTAATAATAAATACATCACTGGCTGCTAGACAGATGACGCAGGCGCGAGTAGCCTCCGACACCCGCTCTCAGGATCATTCTCATTCACTCATTCATGAGCCGAATTGGCTCTTTCGATTCCCTGTTGGAATCCCTGATGAAAACTCGATACACAGGTCCTTCATTCACCTACACAACTTTTCTGCACTCAACCGTTATCTTCCCCGACTCAATATCAGGTTTCGGGGTTTCTTCCCTCTTGATGTTGAGAGTCACTGTCCTCTGGAATCCCCGATCACCGATGGGACAAATTTCCGATGCGCCCCTTTTCCTCAACCCCTCCTAGTTGTGCTGCTAGTCCACATGACCTGCCTTCATATGACCACAGTCATAGGCTCCTAACGAGATTTCAGACTTTTCTATGCCAAAATGCACTTGCCCTTTGGATCCATGATCCTTCGATTCCTGACGCGCTCGTTACACACTAGCCCTCCTGGCTAGGCTCCTGGCCTATATGACCTTGTCCCCGTGACCACATCCTTACCTCTTCATTGGGGTTTCAGGGTTTTCGATGTTAAAATGAAATAGTCCTTAGGAATCGCAATTCCTCGAATCCCAAATTGCCCTTCACGCGTTAGCTCCCCTAGCTAGCTCCTGGCCAATATGACCATTATCCCCATGACCATAGTCCTGTCTCCCATCGGGGCTACAAGGTTTCAAATGTCAAAGAGCATTTGCTCACGGTATTCCCGATTCCTCGAATCTCGACTCTCTAATATGCTGACAGCTGGCCCCTCACAATGGCATTGTCCTCCTCCTCTGTTGTGATGACAGCTGGCTTCCACTCATCGGGGTATCGCGTTTCGTGATTCCAAAGTGTACAAACAACTTGTCACCGGGATATCCGATATCCCGATGAACCAAACACCGATGGATGGCTTCCTTGTTGAGACTTTTCCCGATGACGCTAATCACTGCCACGCATCCTTCTAGATGGACGGTCCCAATTCCTCCGGGATTTCAATACTTTCGATGTCCCCACTCCTTCGTCCTCAAGAACTCTGATTTCCCGATGTCGAATATGCCGACGATCGCTCGATCTCTGCCACATGTCTCCACCAACAAACGGTCTAGATCCTCCCAGTGTTTCGAGACTTGTGATGTCCCAATTTACATGACCTCGAGAATCCCGATTTCCCAAGTGCCGATATGTCGATGGCTCCACCTTTTGTTGGGATTTCTGCTCCTGTCCATGAGGACTTAATTCCTTCGCAACTCCTGCAGATCCGACGACTGTCGGTGATCCTGAACCAGATCTAACAGTTCAGATCCGTTCTCCTTCCCTGCATTCCTCTAGAGGCTAAACTCTGACCATCTTCTCCCAATCCCATGGCTGATGGTCTCCTCCTTTTGTAGGCTCCTCTTGAGATCCTCCTGGACGTAGAAACCAATGGTCCAGACCTTCTTCTCTCCACCGATCCGACGACTACTGCTGCTCCTCCTAGGCTTCTGTGCGCTTTCCTCCCAAACTTGGGAGAAAAATTCAAACTCCTCAAAGGCCTCGACCTTTTCTTCTTCTCTCCTCTGTGAACTCTTCGACTCTGAGCTTTGCTGTGCATATGAGATCGTTGGCCCTCCTGAGCTTCTATCTTTGAATACTTGGAGGATTCTTCAACTTTTTCACTCCTTGCAGAGTCTCCTCATGCACACGCTGGTGCTGTCCCTCCTAAGCTTCTGCAAACCCTCAGACCCCTA
>ML806950.1:5985-34375 GCA_009831015.1 Picea engelmannii | reverse complement strand
CTCTAATATTTTGCATCTCATCACTTCTTTGCAAAAGAAGGGAACTAAATTTGAATGGACACTCAAGTGTGAAAAGAATTTTAATATGTTGAAGGAATTACTTACTAGTGCACTTGTGTTAAAGATTGCTGACCCAAATGAAAGTTTTGTGGTATGTATAGACACATGTAAGGAAGGACTTGGGGGACTCCTCATGAAAAATGGACATGTCATTGGATATGAGTCCAGAAAGCCTAAGGAACATGAGAGGAACTATGCCACCCATGACTTGGAACTTGCTACCATTGTTCATGCCTTGATGATGTGGAGGAATTATTGTAAGTTTTAAACCTGTGAAGTAAAGCAATGCATATAGATTCTTAAGAAAAACATAATTTAATCAATGGCTCATACACATAGTACACAGAGATTTTATACCGAAAACCCTCAACCAGGAAAACCTTTCTTATATTCATTATATCGAATTTCACCATTCACCATACAATGTATATACAATTTTTTTAGGTATTCCATAAATACTCAAACCCTAATCCCTTAATCTGGTATTAATTTAAAAAATTGCTAAAAATAGAAAAAACCACCCAAAAAACATTTTGGTGCACTGCCCTGAACACTGCGCATAACTAAGGGGGGCATACCTGCCCCCCCCCCCCGAACCCCCCTAGGAAAGCGTCTGGCTCACACGACACACAGGAAACTACTAGAGGGATCATCACATGTAGTTGTCATATCTGACGTGCCCACACAGACACATCCAAAGAATATAACACATACCCAACATTCTCCCACTTGTTGTTTTATTTGCATCCAGGGGTCCAGGGGATTATATAGTCAACAATACAGGCCAATAATGCTCATTGTTACTCTACACCAGGAGAAATTTTCTGTGCTCATAGACTTTTTCAATGAATTTGCAACATTCTTCAAAGTGTCAACCTTTTCCAGCAACACCTTCTTTTCCTCAACCATGTCTCTCACAAAGTGATATTGAACATTTGTATGCTTTGTCTTTGAATGATAAGATGGGTTCTTTTCCAAGAAGATTGCACTTTGACTGTCACAATCTAATCTCACTAATTTTTGTACCAACCCAATACCTGAAAAGAATCTTTGTAACCATATTGCTTCCTTTCTTGCATGAGTGGATGTCATGTAGTCAGCTTTTGTAGTTGAGAGTGCCACTACAACCTGTCTTTTTCTCATCCAACTCATTTCTCCCCCAAATAGGTTAAACACATACCCACTTGTAGATCTTTTGCAATCCATATCTCCAGCCTAGTCTGCATCAAAAAATCCATGTATGTACACCACTCTGTCCAATCCTGGTCTTCCTTGGTAGCACAATCCATAACTGGTAGTGCCACGAAGATACCTGAAGACCCTCTTTACTGTTGTCCAATGCTCCTTCCCTAGTTTTGACATATCCTTTCTCAAAACTCCAACTTCATGTGCAATGTCCGGTCTAGTACAAACCATTTCATAAATCAAACTGCAAAATGCACTGGCATATGGAACATGGGACATGTCCTCTTATTCTTCCCATGCCTTGGGACATTGATCTGCAGATAAATTTACACCTATAGGAATAGGAACCTTGATCGTTTTACTTCCATGCATATTAAACCTCTACAATATCATCTCAAGATATTTTCTCTGATTCAACAAGAGTTTCTTGTTTGCACGATCTCTTTTAATCTCCATTCCCAGAATGAAGTTAGCAGCATTGAGATCCTTCATGTCAAATTTGGAGGATAGTTGCGATTTCACCTCCTTGAAAACATCCATGATATTTCCTACCAACAATATGTCATCAACATACAACACTACATAAATGAAGTGATTATCAACCTTCTTGGAATATACATAGAGATCATCCCTACTTCTTACAAATCCCAATCCAAGGATGTATATGTCAAACTTTTGGTACCACATCCTAGGTGATTGCTTCAAACCATATAGTGACTTATTTAGCTTACAGACCAGCTCTTTCTTTCCCTTCACTATAAATCCTTATGGATGCTTCATGTATATTTATTCTTCCAGATCCCCATGTAGGAATGATGTCTTCACATCCATCTGTTCCACTTCAATATCAAAAGTAGTAGCAATAGATAAAAGAAATCTAATAGAAGTTAACTTAGCAACAAGAGAAAAAATCTCACAAAAATCAATTCCCTCTACCTGGGAATAACCTTTTGCTACTAACCGAGCTTCGTATTTCTCCACTTTACCTTGTGCATTAAACTTCTTCTTAAACAACTATTTGCTACAAATAGATTTTCTTCCAGCTAGCAACTCAACTATATCCCATGCCTCATTCTTATCCAAGGCATCCATTTCTTCAACCACGACCTTCTTCTAGAGTTTACTATGCTCTGAATTCACTGCTTCCCTGATAGTTATGGGATCATCATCAGTAATAGATAAAGAAAAATTAGAATGGAAATTAGGCGGACTATACCTTTCTAGTTGCCTTTTATCTCTCACTGATCTCATCAATACTGGGGTATGAGGTTATTCTTCTTCTTCCTCTTCTTAAGATGATTCAGATTTTGCATCATCCAACTCAAGCTCTATTGTATCAGGTTCGTCTTGCGTTAGTAGGAATTCCTATTTGGACACATATTTTACCTCTCTGAACACAACATCTCGACTGTAAACAGTCTTCTTGGTTTCTCCTGAACACAATAAAGATACACTTTTCATCCTTTTTATCCAGCTTACTCCTATTTTCTTTTGGAACATGTACATAAGAATCACAATCAAAAACTCTAAGATGTTGAAGAGAGGGCTTATTTCTAGAACATACCTCGTGTGGAGTTTTATCATCCAACACTGATGAAGGTGATCGATTGACCAAGTAACATGTTGTACCCACTACCTCTACCTAGAATTCTTGTCCTAACCCGACATCGTTGGGCATGCTCCTTGCTTTTTCCATCAGTGTCCTGTTCATCCTTTCTGCAACTCCATTTTGCTGAGGAGTGTATGGAGTATTATCCTGCCTTTCTATACCACACTTCGTACAAAATTCTTCGAATTCATTTCTGCAGAATTCTCCACCATTATCTATTCTCAATACCTTTATTTTCTTCTCTGTCTAGTTTTCTACCAGAGCCTTAAACTCTTTAAATTTATCAAATACCTCAGATTTCTTTCTAAGAAAATAAATGCATGTGTTTCTTGAAAAATCATCTATGAATGAAACATAATACACATATTTACCTAGGGATGGAATAGGAACAGGTCCAAACACATCATTGTGTATCAACTCTAAGATCCCCTTTTCTCTTGTAGCACCAGATGAGAATCTACTTGATTTCGTTTACCATATATGAAATGTTCACATAAATCAAAATCCAGAGTGAAATTAGACATACCTTCAACCATACCTTTACAGTGTAGTGTTCTAAGGCCCTTTTCTCCAATATGTCTCAGTCTTTGATGCCACAACATGGTCTTCTTTCCAAGGACAATATTGGTCTTGTCTTATTTATTTCTCTGTTCAGGGACAACAAAACTATTACACCCATTAGTATAAGTTATTCCCATCAACTTGTACATATTTCCACACTGAACTCCCCTCATCAACACCATTGCTCCTCTTACCATCTTGTAAGTGTTCTTTCCAAATACAGTATCCACTCCTGCATCATCCATCTTGCTTACAAATATTAGGCTCCTAGATATTCTTGGAATTTGTAGAAGCCTAAGGAGAGTTATAATCCTTCCATATTTTAGCAGTAACTTAACCCTTCCACATCCCAATATTTTTGACATCGATTCATCTCCTAGGAATACATCACCACCATCGTATTTTTCATATTCATAGAACCACTCCTTGTGAGGAGTCATATGGTATGACGCACCTGAGTCAATCAACCATACATCATGGTCTGCATGTGTACTTGTAGATGCCAGGTAAACATCACCTCCTTCTTCAGTGGAGGTTTTCGCCTCTATGGAAGAGGTACTATCGGATCCCTTTGGTTTATCAACCTTCTTATAATTGCAATCTTTCTTATAATTCCCTGTTTTACCACACTTCCAACATTTCCTCAAATATTTTCCTAGAGACTTAGATCTACCTGTAGATTTAGATCTCCCCTTGAAGGTTTACCAGGATTCATGTCTTGGGTACGACCTCTTACAAATAAAGCATCTGTGCTATGACTATCCATGCTTTTCTTCCTCATCTCTTTAGATAAAAAGGATGAAAATAGATCATCATACTTCAATGTAGATTGAGTTCTACTACCAATTGCTACAACCAAATTATCCCAAGAGTCTGGAAAAGAACATAACAAAGTACTACACTTATCTTCTTCTGCAATCATAATATTAAGAGATACAAGTTGACTTACAAGAGTATTAAAGGCATTTAGATGTTCTGTCACAGAATCTCCATCTTCCATCCTAAGATGATACAACTTATTTCGAAGAAACAACTTGTTTACCAGGGACTTTGATTGATACAAATTCCCCAAATTATCCCATAGTTCCTTGGGTGTAGATTCTCCCAATACATTCAACAAAACTGAATCTGCCAGGTAGATTCGAATAGTACTCCTTTCTCTTATGCCCAACTTCTCCCAATCTTCCTTCGACATACCAATAGTTGGTGTACTAGTAGTTTGTGTACTAGTAGGTTGTGTACCAATAGCCTATGTGCTAGTAAAAAGTGTACCAGTGGGCTGTGTACCAGGATCCACAATGATCCATTGTTCTTTGTCTACAAGAAGGTCCTCCATATTAAGCTTCCATAGCTCAAAGTTTTTTACCGTTGAACTTCTCTATCTCGATTATAGATTAGATCGCCATTCCCCTTTCTATACTCAAATCTCCACTGCAAAATCTCCCACTAAACCTAGGTTTATCATAGACCCAAGATAAAGTTGATCTATCAAGACCGAGACAAACCCTCAACAACAAAGGTGTCCCTCTGAAGCCAAAAATGAACTCTGATACCACATGTAAGTTTTAAATGTGTGAAGTAAATCAATGCATATATATTCTTAAGAAAAACATAATTCAATCAATGGCTCATACACAAAGTACACAAAGATTTTATATCGGAAACCCTCGACTGGGGAAACCTTTCTTATATTCATTATATCAAATTTCACCATTCACCACATAATATATATATAATTTTTTTAGGTATTCCGTAGATACCAAAACCCTAATCCCTTAATCCAGGATTAATTTACAAAACCACTAAAAATGGAAAAAGCCGCCAAAAAAAAAAATTGGGGCTGTTGTCCAAGGCTACTGCCCATTGCCAAATGCTACGCGTAACCATGGGGGGCATACCTACCCCCCCTTGGGACCCCCCCAGGAAAGTTCTCGATGCACACGACAGAAAGGGCACTACTAGAGGGATCGTTAGATGCAGTTGTCATATCTGACGCACCCACACACACACATGCAAAGAATATAACACATACCCAATAATTATCTCATGTGAAGAAATTCAAATTAAGGACAAACCACATTGACCTGAAGTATATTTTTGAATAGTTGACCTTGAATTCCAGGAGAAAAAGATGGATGGAATTTCTAAGTGAATATGATTTCGATATTAATCATATCAAGGGAAAGGAGAATAAAGTTGTCGATGCACTTAGTAGAAGAGTGTATATCATGCATGCTACTATTGTCAATATGCGTCGGTCGGACTTGAAGAGAAGAATTTTAGATGATCTTGTTACAAACCAACATTACCTATAGGTAAAGGAAAAATTACAGCAGGGAGATGTACAGAAGAAAATAAAGGAGTATGAGATAAAGGAAGACATACTACTCATGCATAAAAATAGAATCTATGTTCTTAGTTCTGGAGAACTAAGGAATTTGGTACTAGAAGAAATGCATGATGTTTCTTATGCTGTACATCCTAGTTACCAGAAAAAATTTAAAGTAGTAAGAAGCCAGTTATTTTGGTCGGGAATGAAGAAGGATGTTTCTTATTACATCACTCTATGTATGGAATGTCATAAGGTGAAGGCTGAGCATAGGCACCTAGTGGGTTTGTTGCAACCATTGCCAATCCTAGAGAAGAAATGGGAAGTGATCACAATGGATTTCATCATAGGATTACCCATAACAAATAAGAAACATGATTTAATCATGGTGGTGTTTGAAAAATTAACAAAGGCTTCTCATTTTGTTCCTATGAAGACAACGCATACAGTGGCTAATAATGCAGACATTTTCATGAAGGAAATTGCTAGGTTGAATAGGATATCTACAACAATTGTCTCAGACAGAGATACAAAGTTTACCTCCAATTTTTGGAGGGGATTTTTTAATGGATTTGGAACAAATCTAAACTTTATCACATCATATCATCCCTAGACAGATGGAAAAATAGAGAGAGTCAATCGAATAACTGAAGACATGTTGAGAATGTATCTGATGGATAATCCATCTAAGTGGGAAGATTACTTACACTTTGTTCAGTTTGCATATAATAATGGGAATCAAGATTCATTGATACTGAGCCAATTTGAAGCATTATATGGTAGGAAATGTGATACTCCAATAATCTGGGACAACCCAACATATATAGTGGTACTTGGGTTGGAGTTTCTCAAGGACATGGAAGACCAGGTGGTCAAGATCAAGAAGAATTTAAAGGCAACTCATGATAGACAGAAAGTTTATGTAGACAAGAACATGATAGCTATAGAATTTAAAGTAGGGGAGAATGTACTTTTGAAAGTGAAACCCAAGAAAATCTCTTTGAAATTGGGTAGTTGTACAAAGCTGGTAGCCAAATTATGTGGTCCATTTGAAATATTGGACAGAATAGGGCTAGTTGCATACATGTTTGCATTTCCTTCTTCCATGAATGTGCATGATGTATTTCATGTCTCTTTACTAAAGAAATATGTACATGATCCTGGCCATGTTATTGATTGGTGTCTGATTCAGGTAGAGATAGAGGGATATGTTTAGGTTCAGCCAATGTGGGTATTGGAAAAAATGGTAAACATTCTCTGGAATCGAATTATAGAGCGGTTAAAAGTTTAGTGGACCTGCTATGGTCTTGAAGATGCTACCTGGGAGAATGAAGATGCCATGCAGGCCGAGTACCTACAACATTTTGAATAAATTTGAGATTTTGATCTCTATTTTGTATATGCACTAAGGACGATGCCAAAATAAGGGGGAGGGGATGTAACACCCCATGTTTTGAACCCCCATTTTAAATAATGTATTTTTACAATGCTGGGAGGCCAAAGTGCCTAAACAATTATTAAAAGGCTAGTGTGCCTAAGACATGTAATGTTTTTATTATTATTAATAATAAATACATCACTGGCTGCTAGACAGATGACGCAGGCGCGAGTAGCCTCCGAAACCCGCTCTCAGGATCATTCTCATTCACTCATTCATGAGCCGAATTGGCTCTTTCGATTCCCTGCTGGAATCCCTGATGAAAACTCGATACACAGGTCCTTCATTCACCTACACAGCTTTTCTGCACTCAACCGTTATCTTCCCCGACTCAATATCAGGTTTCGGGGTTTCTTCCCTCTTGATGTTGAGAGTCACTGTCCTCTGGAATCCCCGATCACCGATGGGAAAAATTTCCGATGCGCCCCTTTTCCTCAACCCCTCCTAGTTGTGCTGCTAGTCCACATGACCTGCCTTCATATGACCACAGTCATAGGCTCCTAATGGGATTTCAGACTTTTCTATGCTTCCAAAGTGTATCGCGTTTCGTGATTCCAAAGTGTACAAACAACTTGTCACCGGGATATCCGATATCCCGATGAACCAAAAACCGATGGATGGCTTCCTTGTTGAGACTTTTCCCGATGACGCTGATCACTGCCACGCATCCTTCTAGATGGACGGTCCCAATTCCTCCAGGATTTCAATACTTTCGATGTCCCCACTCCTTCGTCCTCAGGAACTCTGATTTCCCGATGTCGAATATGCCGACGATCGCTCGATCTCCGCCACATGTCTCCACCAACGAACGGTCTAGATCCTCCCAGTGTTTCGAGACTTGTGATGTCCCAATTTACATGACCTCGAGAATCCCGATTTCCCAAGTGCCGATATGTCGATGTCTCCACCTTTTGTTGGGATTTCTGCTCTTGTCCACGAGGACTTAATTCCTTCGCAACTCCTGCAGATCCGACAACTGTCGGTGATCCTGAACCAGATCTAACAGTTCAGATCCATTCTCCTTCCCTGCATTCCTCTAGAGGCTAAACTCTGACCATCTTCTCCCAATCCCATGGCTGATGGTCTCCTCCTTCTGTAGGCTCCTCTTGAGATCCTCCTGGACGTAGAAACCAATGGTCCAGACCTTCTTCTCTCCACCGATCCGACGACTACTGCTACTCCTCCTAGGCTTCTGTGCACTTTCCTCCCAAACTTGGGAGAAAAATTCAAACTCCTCAAAGGCCTCAACCTTTTCTTCTTCTCTCCTCTATGAACTCTTCGACTCTGAGCTTTGTTGTGCATATGAGATCGTTGGCCCTCCTGAGCTTCTATCTTTGAATACTTGGAGGATTCTTCAACTTTTTCACTCCTTGCAGAGTCTCCTCATGCACACGCTGGTGCTGTCCCTCCTAAGCTTCTGCAAACCCTCAGACCCCTAAGGGCTTTTGTCCTTTTTTCTCCTCCTCCCACAAATGGAGAATATAATGCCCTCCTGGCGGTGTCTTTGCTTAAGCAACCTGATTTTTGAGTCTTTCAGGGTGTTCATCAACCCTATGAAGATCCCTCAATGGATTCCTCCTTGAATTCCAGAACTCAAAAGAGTTCTCTTCTCTTCCCTGTGCCTATCTGCACACAATCTCAATGCCCACTTGGTAGAGCTATTCCTTTTCCCACAGAACGTTTAGCAGTTCTGTCTCTTTCCTTGTGCACCTATGCACTCGCTCAATTCCCACCTGGCAGCGCTTTACATAATCCCTCATAGATTCTATCTACAACTGTGTCTTCTCCAACACAACCTTACCTCCAAGGTATTCAACAACCTTCAGGTCTTCCTCCCGAGTTGTTGATTTCAGCTCTTGTGCCTCAGCACGCCTTTGTCTGAACCCTGCAGTGTTCATAAGTGCATCCTTTGTGCACAACTCTTAGAACCCACAACGTTCTGTCACACCCTCCTGGTGTGAAGCCTCAAAGACATTCAACCCTGAAATCAAGACAACCTGCAAATGTACAACCACAGAAAAGATTCACAACATATGAAGAACACACACAGACATCCACATAACACAGAATTCATGCAGGAAAAATTGCTTCTCTTTATATTAACAATGGAAAATGCATGAAACTACAATGGTGTTCCTGAACTCTCTTTGGCTCTCCTCAACCTCTACTCATCTAGCTCTCTTCTCGCCTATCTAACCACCAAAAATGAGATCTGAAAATCTCTTTTACCTGAGGGGGCTCTTAGAGAGCTTCCCTCCAGATCTACCTACCCTATTCAATTGCATTGAATGGGCTGTCTAGTCCGCTATCAGATATAGATCTTAGCCATTACACACATTAAAGGCCGATCTACCTAATGCCTGCAAAAAGGCATGACTTCTATGGATCACCAGCCTAGACATTAATTACATTCAATTTCAAATTCAAATGAGGTTGCACCTCTCTCTTTAGCTTTGAATGCACGCGCTCGACGTGGCTGGATGGATAGCTAGCTGACGTGGAGAGATGCTCCTGTATCAAACTCCTCATCTGCAAAATCATGAGCTCCAGCTCATGCGCTTCCCCTCTAAGCGGTTGGAATCCTCTTGGATCCCAAATCATCCTTTGGAGCTGTTCATCTGCTCCATCTTGCTGATGCTGCTTCTTCTGCACTGCTGCTGCTGCTGCTCTTCTGCTCAGCCTCTCCTCGCTGGCAGTCTCTGTTGATCATATCATCAGCTCCATAATCTCTTCGATCACTTCATCCATCTTCTCCAGTGGATGGTTTTGTTCATGCAGTCTCCTCAACTGCAAAACTTTTTCGCACATGAGAATATCACCATGATCTCCCATGCCTCCTTCATTCGTTTCCAACTTCACTTGTTGGATGTGCATGCTCTGCACTTTTACCCTCTCTTCAATGGATTCAACCTGTTCCCATAGATCATAAAAACAAATGTTGTCTGCCTCTTCTTCCTCTGCTTCTGCAACCTCCCATGTTGCAGTCCTTTCAGTCTCTTGGCTGAAAATATCGAGCCATTCCTTAGAATGCTCGTCTTCTCCTTCTGCTTCTTTTGCTGTTAGCTTCAACGCTATAGCTTCTGGGCTGAATATGTTGAGACATTCCTCTAAATGCTCATTCTCCCCTTCGTCCGCTTCTTCTTGTGCTTGGGTAGTATCAAACACCTGCTCCAATTCTTTTTCTTCCGTGACAGTCATCGTCAGCTGTGACTGTTCTTCTGTTGTTGCTGCATCATCTGCAACACAGGCCTTTTCCTCCTCCTTGACAAATGGTAGTTATATTCTAATTCCCCCAATCATTAGAAGATTTCTCATATCTTCCTCCTCTGTCAGCTACACCTGCCTATTTAAATCCATCTCTGAATCTATGAGACCCTCAGACAATCTCATCTTCTCGGTTAGCTCCTCAGACTGATCAAAATTCACCTGCTCATCCCTGCCCACCTGGCAATATGGGATGCTTTTGCTGCTTCCCTGGCAGACTATGAGATCAACCGATCCCATCTTCATCAGCACTCATTGCTGAATTGAACTCATCTTTGAGTCCATGAGACCTTCAGATGGTCTCAAATTCTCATCTCTGCCCACCTGGCAATATGATATTCTTCCGCTGCCCTCCTGGCAGTCTGTGGAATCAACTAAATCCATCTCTATTTCCTTGCCCACCTGGAAAACTAGAACCCTTTTGCTGCCCTCCTGGAAGTCTGTGAGATCCCGTAGTGACCTCATCTCATTGCCCAACTGGCAATGTGAAATTTCCTGGCTGTCCTCCTGACAGTCCGTGAGATCCCGCAGTGATCTCAATTCATTTCCCTCTTGGAAATTTGGAATTTCATCTCTGACCTCCTAGCAGTGCTTGAGATCATCAGCTGATCCCAATTCATTTTCCAAATCATTGATACTTTCCCTAGTCTCCGGCTCACATACCTGAACCATCTTCTTATCCTGTCGTAGCTTCAGTTCGAGCCTTGCTAATTCTCTCTTTATATATGTGATCTCTTCATCCATGTCCTCTTGGCTCCATATCTCTCTCCTCCCAGCATACCTACGGCCTTCAGTAGCCATGTTGCTGCCTCTGTTTGCCTTCCTAGAAAATTTTCTGCTGTCACTCCGCATCTTGAGTGTGTCCAGCTTCATCCTACAGTCCTCCTGACTGTCTTTTCGACTACTTCCTTCCTGAAAACAATCGTCACAGAGTCCTCCAACGCTCTATCTTCTTCGACCTTCTCTCCTCTTCTTGAAATATAAAAACAGAGTCCCTGCTCTGATACCACTTGACGCAGGCACGAGTAGCCTCCTACACTCGCTCTCAGGATCATTCTCACTCACTCATTCATGAGCCAAATTGGATCTTCTGATTCCCTGCTGGAATCCCTGATGAAAACCCGATACACAGGTCCTTCATTCACCTACACAGCTTTTCTGCACTCAACCGTGATCTTCCCCGACTCAATATCGGGTTTCGGGGTTTCATCCCTCTTGATGTCGAGAGTTACTGTCCTCTCGAATCCCTGATCACCGATGGGAAAAATTTCCGATGCGCCCCTTTTCCTCAACCCCTCCTAGCTGTGTTGTTGGTCCACATGACCTGCCTTCATATGAACACAGTCATAGGCTCCTATCGGGATTTCGGACTTTGCTATGAAAAAATGAACTTTCCCTTTGGATCCACGATCCTCCGATTCCTAACGCGCTCGTTACGCACTAGCCCTCTTGGCTAGGCTCCTGGGCTATACGACCTTGTCCCTGTGACCACAGTCTTACCTCTTCGTTAGGGTTTCAGGGTTTTCGATGTCAAAATTCAATAGTCCTCAGGAATCGCGATTCCTCGAATCCCGACTCGCCCTTCACGTGTTAGCTCCCCTAGCTAGCTCCTGGCCAATATGACCATTATCCCTATGACCATAGTCCTGTCTCTCGTCGGGGCTACGGGGTTTCAAATGTCAAAGAGCATTTGCTCATGGGATTCCCGATTCCTTGAATCCCGACTCTCTAATCTGCTAACAGCTGGCCCCTCACAATGGCACTGTCCTCCTCCTCTGTTGTGATGACAGCTGGCTCCCACTCATTGGGGTATTGTGTTTTGCGATTCCAAAGTGTACAAACAACTTGTCACCGGGATCTCCGATATCCTGATGAACCAAACACCGATGGATGGCTTCCTTGTCGGGACTTTTCCCGATGACGCTGATCGCTGCCACGCGTCCTTCCAGATGTACGGTCCCGATTCCTCTGGGATTTCGAGACTTTCGATGTCCCCACTCCTTCGTCCTCGGGAACTCTAATTTCCCGATGCTGAATATGCCGACGATTGCTCGATCTCCGCCACGTGTCTCCACCAACGGACGGTCGAGACCCTCCTGGTGTTTCGAGACTTGTGATGTATCAATTTACATGACCTCGAGAATCTCTATTTCCCGAGTGTCGATATGCCAATGGCTCGTCCTCTTGTCGGGATTTCTCCTCCTATCCATGAGGACTTAATTCCTTCGCAACTCCTGCAGATCCGACGGTTGTCAGTGATCCTGAACCAGATCTAACTGTTCAGATCTGTTCTCCTTCCCTGCATTCCTCCAGAGGCTAAACTCTGACCATCTTCTCCCGATCCCACGGCTAATAGTCTCCTCCTTCTATAGGCTCCTCTTGGACATAGAAACCAACGGTCCAGACCTTCTTCTCTCTGCTGATCCGACGACTGCTGCTGCTCCTACTAGGCTTCTGTGCGCTTTCCTCCCAAAATTGGGAGAAAACTTCAAACTCCTCAAAGGCCTCGACCTTTGCTTCTTCTCTCCTCTATGAACTCTTCGACTCTGAGCTTCGCTGCGCGTATGAGATTGCTGGCCCTCCTGAGCTTCTATCTTTGAATCCTTGGAGGATTCTTCAACTTTTGCACTCCTTGCAAATTCTCCTCATGCACACGTTGGTGCTGGCCCTCCTGAGCTTTTTCAAACCCTCATACCCCTAAGGGATTTTGTCCTTCTTTCTCCTCCTCCCACAAATGTAGAATATAATGCCCTCCTGGCAGTGTCTCTGCTCAAGAAGCGTGACTTCTGAGTCTTTCAGGGTGTTTAGCAACCCTGCGAAGATCCCTCAATGGATTCTTCCCTGAATTCCATAACTCAAAAGAGTTCTCTTTTCTTCCATGTGCCTATCTGCACACAATCTCAATGCCCACTTGGCAGAGCTATACCTTTTCCCACAAAAGGTTCAACAGTTCTGTCTCTTTCCCTGTGCACCTATGCACTCGCTCAATGCCCACCTAGCAGAGCTTTACAAAACCCCTCAGAGATTCTGTCTACAACTGTGTCTTCTCCAACACAGCCTTACCTCCAAGGTATTCAACAACCTTGAGGTCTTCCTCCTGATTTGTTGATTTCAGCTCTTGTGCCTCAGCATGCCTTTGTCTGAACCCCGCAGTGTTCAGAAGTGCATCCTTTCTGTACAACTCTTAGAACTCGCAGCGTTCTGTCACACCCTCCTAGTGTGAAGCCTCAAAGACCTTCAAACCTAAAATCAAAAAAACCTACAAATGTACAACCATAAAATACATTCGCAACATATGAAGAACACACACAGACATCCACATAACACAGAATTCATGCATGAAAAACTACTTCTATTTATATTAACAATTTCAAATGCCTGGAACTACAATGGTGTTCCTGAACTCTCTTTGGCTCTCCTCAACCTCTACTCATTTAGCTATCTTCTCTCTTATCTAACTACCAAAAATGAGATCTGAAAATCTCTTTTACCTGAGGGGGCTCTTAGAGCGCTTCCCTCCAGATCTACCTACCCTATTCAATTGCATTGAATGGGCTGTCTAGTCTGTTATCAGATCTAGATCTCAGCCATTACACACATTAAAGGCCGATCTACCTAACACCTACACAAAGGCATGACTTCTATGGCTCACCAGCCTAGATATTAATTACATTCAATTTCAAATTCAAATAAGGCTGCGCCTCTATCTTTAGCTTTGAATGCATGCACTCGACGTGGTTGGCTGGCTAGCTGGCTGACGGGGAGAGATGCTCCTGCATTAACAGACAAGGACTAGAGTTATAGGGGGCTATGATTCCACAAGAGAGGGGGCTTTAGGGCATAAGTGTTTATTCGTATTTTAATTTCCTTTTTTGTTTGAAGGAGGGGATCGATTACGTGAGATTCTTACGGAAGGCCTGGAGGTTTTTGATTTCCCCACGAAAATACTTAAACCCATCCCTAGTCTAATTATGGGGTTGTTTGTTGGTTGTGGGCTGGGGGTCGATGATCATTGGTCATTGGTCGTGGGACTGATGACTTGTTTGTTGATTTCCTGTAAGTTCATTCATTTCCCTCATGCACTTCCATGCACTCACTTACCCATCCATTGATCCATCCTCACATATGTCTTGGCTTGGGAAAGGGAACCGAACTGCTAAAGAATTAACCACATGATAGTTGGCTGGAATGGTCGTTGGTGCAAATCCAGTCATGACCCGGGGCCTACATTTATGATATGCATTGGCATGTGCCCTGTTTTTCTCACAACTGTGTGTCCTAAGAGTTACATCTTTGAGATTCTGGACCAGTTGTGTTGGAGGCCCTAAAATAAAGTAGAGGGATTTCCCGAGGAACTATGTGGTAGATAAGGGTGGAGGTCCATTTTCTTGGGGTGGTACAAGCTAGGTACAAGAGAGATCGGTACTTGGATTGTTGTGGGTGTTGGGAAACTCGTGAGAGCTTGAGATCTGACTAGTTTGGGAACTCAAGTACACTCTGGAACTGTCCTTGTGGAATCATAGCCCTAGCTCATGGGTGACACTATTGTTGAGATTTAGAGTAGTGGTGTCTACAGTTGGGTGGAACATCCTTAGTCTACAGCCAGTTGGTGTCACCTTTTTATAAAGATAAGTGTTCTCTGTTATCGTATCATTTACATGTATATGAATGTATTTCTGTTGTATATTTAATTATCGTTTAATTGAATATTTAGACTATGCATGCTTGTTGACTATTGTTGTGCATGTCGTTAAAGTCTTTTATTTTATGCATCCGTAAATTTAAAAAAAAGGTATCATAAGAGAAAGAAGTCCAAGGATGGGCTTGAACGTAGCATGCCCCAGCCTGTGGGTTGTTGGGGATGTTACACAAACTGTATTCATGGCTCTCTTGATGGAATCAAACTTTCCTCTGTTTTACGACGATCATGAAGATATTGGACTATCGTATTTCTTTCGACAAACATGTGTATTCCTCGCAAGTGCGACGTTCACTATTGACCGTTACACTCTTTGACACTATCCATATTGACCATTATACTATTTGAGAAAGTCTAAATTTATTTGGTCAACTTTCATCGCAAGAGCGATGATATGACCATTATAATCGTTATACTCTTTGACAAAGTGACCTAAATATAACTACTTATTTGTTATATTTATTTTTCACTGTTCATCGCAATTGCGATGACACTGACCTATAAATATTTTACGATTTAAATATGTTGAGCCAATCTTGCTATAACAATGACAGTTCCAAAAGGGTATTTTTTTGTGGAAGTTGTGCAGAAGAATGTCACAAAATATAATTAGAGGTGGGGAAAAAGGTAAAGCAGGTGAAAAGGGTGATGGTAGATGTTATTTCCCTTGCAAAAAATGTTGCCTCATACGTCCCGTAAGAATTTTAATAGAAACAACTACAAAACATTGTAGAAAATATGGGCACATTGATGACAGGTCAAATGAATATTGTCCCATGGTAATTAGCTATATATTCATTATTTGTTTTTATATTGTCAATTTTATATAAAATTATATATGTATATATATTGTTTGGATGTTTTTTATAGTACACACTAATTTTGCATGGTTGTTTGTAATTATAAAGTTAAAGTTTCCCTCTAGCTCTCCATAGAATATTTAATCAAGTAGTAGTATAAATGATGTTGTACAAGCTGAGGAACATGACCAAGAAAATGAGGATCTCATGGAAGAAGATGATGGGACACATCAAGTTAATGATCCCATGGAAGAAGATGATGGGATAGATCAAATGATCCAATATTTGTTTTTGCAGCCGGATGAGGATGGGGAAAGTGATGGTATTTATGATGAACCTCTATTAGAAAATGAAAATAAATGACTTTATGAAGAATCAAGAGCAAATCTTCTCTCTGCTACATTGTTGCTAGTGAGCTTAAAGGTTATCAATAATTTTTGGAACACTTGTATGACACAGATCTTAAGGTATGTAATATGTTTCATCTCATATTTTACATAAATGTTGATTTTTTTCTCTTTTTTTTTTAATGTTAATTAATGTTTAAAATAAGAATGAAATTTTTACGATTAATATTCTTTACATTAACTAGTTATTTGTTATGTTGTAGATTGTTAGGTGATTTATTGTTACCATCGTCAAATATTTTACCTCGCACATATTGAGGTTTGAATGCCATTATGAAATACATTGGAATGGATTATCAAACTATAGATGCATGTCCTAATGATCATATTATATATTATGGACAACATGCTTCCAAAACAAAATCTTTGCAATGTATTATCAGTAGATATCGAGCCGATCAAGTAATAAAAAGGGTGCCTCGAAAGGTTCTTCGTCATATTCCCATAATGCCACGTTTGCAATGATTGTTCAGGTGTGAAATAATAGCACAATTTATGGATTACCATGCATGTAAGAAAAGTGGAGATGGTTTTTTTCGAATTCCTACCGATGGTTCTGCATTTATGGAAATTGAGGGAAAATGGGTAGATTTCAAAGATCACGAACCTCGTAATTTAGGATTTCATTGGCAGCTGACAGTGTTAACCCATTTAGAGAAATTAGGTCTATTTACTCAGTGTGGCCTATTTTTGTTATCAACAATAACATTCCTCCCTGTATGCCAATAAAGAGGGATCACATAATTTTGACAATTATTGTTCGACATATGTGTTTACATTAATTTTTTGAATGTAACATTTTCATTTGTTTCAATTTTTGCATAATATATTTTGTTTATTTATTTACTTATATATACACGATAAATCATTCTTATAGTAATTATGTATAATTTTAAACAATTAGGTAAGTACTAGGTTAAATATATGAATGTATATATCGAGCCTCTTATCAACGTGCTACTAAATTTATGGGTTGGCATCACAATGTATGACATATGTCAACCAATCAGGGAGAAGAAATTTACATTTTGTGAAATACTTTTATGGACAATTCATGATGCCCCTAGAATAACACATTTTTGTGGTATGTAGCATTCTAATATTTCTCTATAATAGTATATAATTTTTTAATGTTATCATGGTGCATGTTTAATTTTTAAATAATCTCATCGTATAATTGACATTGATCCATTTATTGTAGGTCTTCAAACAAATGGTAAATTTTCATGTCAAGTTTGTGGTCCTAAGTTGAATTATCATCATTCAAAAAGTTTAGGAAAGGTGGCATTTGATGAGTATAGGCACCGCCTCCCTAATAACCATAGGTATCGTACTACTGAAAAACATATTTTCAATGGGAAAGAAAAGACTGGTTTAAAACCATGAAGACTGACACCTCTCCTATGGAGGTTGGAATATAATATAAATTTTCAAGGCACTCAATTTCTTTATGTATCATAGATCATGTAATATTTTGAATGTTTATTTTAATTATTGAATTTATTTTACCATATTTGATAATTATTTTTGTGATTTCTTTTATGCTTCATGAAGGATGTCATCATCATGAAGGTATTAATAATGGGCTTCCACGAGGAATGAAATTTTATCCTGCTCAATTCATGAGGTTGCAATACTATGAGGAGCTAAAAACATTTCATTTGTTTGATAAAATGCATATCGGGAAGAATGTGACAAAAATGTTATGGCGAATCATAGATGGTGGGAGGGACAAAGAAAAAATTGTCAAAATTTGTACTGACATTCAGGAAGCCAATCATGCAATGTGAAGTGTGATCTGATATTCAAATAGATCAGATGGACTACTAGACCAAAATAACCTTCCATGGTTATTAATAGAGAAACAAAACAATGATGTAAAAGAGGTCATTCAAAGAATTAAATTTCCCACGGGTTGTTTTTCAAACATAAACAATATTTTAATGCAGAAAGGTGAATTTGGTGGGGTAAAAAAACATGATTGGCACACCTTCATTTAGGTAATATTTTTTGTATACATATTTATACATATTGGCATTATACATCTTTTATTTATTTTTTATTTTTTTTTGTTTACTTTGGTCAAAAAAAGTAAGGATTCATTTTTTTTTTAACAGTATGTTCTACAATTATCTCTCCCAATCGAATTTGAAAACAACATCAAACAAGTTATATATGATCTTGGAAAATACATGAGGTAAGTTGTTGTGATTTATATGCAAACTGTTCTTTCAAATTATTGTTGTACTTAATGACACATGTTTTACTCGTAATGTAATATATTATATTATGTTATGTTGAAACATCTTATTTTGTTGTGTCATGAGCTCATGTAGATGATTTTAATTGAAATAAATCCATAAAGATGATATAAAGTATTGGAAGAGAGAAATTCGCCATCAAATGTGTGAAATGAAAAAGTATATACCTCCAACAGTTTTCAATGCACAAGAACACTACCTCATACACCAAGTTGAGGAGATTTAAATGTGTGGACTTGTTCACACAAGGTCAATGTGGATGGTGGAGAGGCACTTGAAATAATTGAAGGTGTTGGTTAGACAAATAGCATGTCCTGAGGGTTCTATGGTGGAGGTAGATATGGTATATCAATCCATGGTGTATATTAGTCAGTATCTTCCTAAATTAGCAACGCCAACTATGCATGCAATGGATTTCATTTGGGATGTGAATTCCGTCAAAAAATTTGAAGATCAGGAGCATCTGTTGGGGAAAAGTAGAATGGAAAAAATGAGAGGTAATATATTAATAATTGTGGAGATTTATATTAATAATACATATAAAGTTTCATTTTTTTTGTATATGATCATACTCATTAATATAATTTATTTCATAAATTATTAATATTTATAACTTGCATATTGGACGTTATAAGTAATATTTAATATTGGTGAATTATGATTTTTTGATTCAGTTGCTCAAGAGTGGGATGCACTGCATTTATACATTGAAAATAATCTTGACAGGATGAATGTATGGATTGAAATATGTAAAAAACATATTGGAGGTAGGTTATCATGGAAACAACTGTCTAAATTGGTTAGAGAAGCTCGTCGTAATAGAGATGCCAATGTTATGCAAAGGGAGATTGATTTATCATATGGTTTAAAATATGTACAGGTAAGCAAATTCACCCATTTTATTCATTTATTTTATATTATATTAATGTGAATACATCTGTACTGTATTTTTCAGATATTTACATAGTTATATAAATATATATGTTAATTTATTAATTGAAAATGCATCTTTTACATATCTGGCATATTGCAGTTGAAACACCACAAGGCTATGTGGTGTAATGGTCATAAATTTTGCATCAAACAATTGGATGAAACTAGGAAAATTTTTGATAGTGGGATAACTACAGTATTCTAGGTCACTAATGTTTCCTCTAGGAGTGACAAACATCCTCGAGAATATGAAAATAGATACTATGGGTATTTAAATGATATACTTGAGTGTGACTTTAATTCCTTCAAGTTAGTTATGTTCGATGTCAAATGGTATAGGTTATGAATGCATGAACGTGATGAGGAAATAATTGTTATTCAACATACCAACATGCCAACATATTTCCAATTATTAAAACAATGGTGTTTGAAAGAGGACATGATCACTATGTTTTTCCAAGAAAATGTGAACATGTATTTTACTCAAATGTTCCAGGTGAGAGGGATTGGTCATTTGTTGTTAGATCTTATCCAAGAGGAAGGTCAATTAAGTATGCTCGTTTACAAGAAAAAGATGATATTGAAGTTCAAGAAGATGATTCGGTAGATCAGACAGAGCCGAACGATCATGTAGGGTCGACAGATGAAGAAGACAAAGAAGATCATGATCCAGGCATAGGAGACAATATTTAAATTATCGATGATGATGTCGATGAAAATATGCTCGAAAATGACATTGATGATGATGATGATGATGATATCATCAATCCTTTCAACATCATTTCTGAATCGGATGATGATACAGATGTTGAATTCGATGAAGAAGATAAAGATACAAATAAGGATGATTACACAACTGTCGAGGTTGGATTAGGTACATGACTATATAATATTTTAATTTGTATGAATTATTCTCTTAAAATAATTTACTTATAATGTAATGGGTTAATTACATGTTTTTAAGTTTTATGCAACGTTTTTATATCCTATGTTACATGTTTTTTAATTATTATATGAAACCTAAAAATAGTTTCCAATATACTAAAGTACGTGGCAAACTAAAAATATCATTTACAAACACATAATTTCATGTACCTTCATTAATTTTTGTTTTTGTAGTTTCTATGCATTAATCTTAATAGGACGTTGCTTTCGATTATTTTATATTTTATAGATTGGGTATAGGGGATCAATTGAGAGTGATGTGAGGGGGAGGGTAGGGGCCATATGAGATTCCACCTTCACATGGTTGGCCTTGTTCAGTAGAGGATAAATTATTCTTGAAACCAAGAGAAGCTATTTCATTTTTATACCATCATGATCATATAAGATGTCATCAATATTTTTGTCATAGTATTGCATCAACGAAGTTTCGATGAACATGTTTTTTATTTCTATATAATTGTTTTTGAAACCCTATTTTTCTTTCAAAGTACACAAATTGGTTGACGCAAGTTTTAAGTTTGCATCAATCTTTCTTCATTTTTCTTTCAGGTTCTACATTAATGTATATACAATGTATCTGTGTCATAGTTGTGATGAAAATTCCCCCATTTTTGTTGATTTCTTAATAAACACCATAAAAATACTCCCTTGTAGTACTAGATGTGGGGACGTGTTTACTGTCGAACAAATTTTACAAGGAACAAGGAACAAAAATTGTATTAGGACTAGACACGAGCAACAATGACCTGTGAATGGGGCCAATGTTGAAATTTTTTGAAAATGTTTCTGTATGCACTGAAATTTGACATGGATAGACTATTTTCATGCCTTAACAATATGGGAGGGTTTATGGACTCAAATTTGACTCACACACCCACTTTATTCCATCATCAATTCATCATGTAAACCATAAACCCTATTTTTCATATGTTCTAGTAGATATGTTAATGATTCCTAATTTCATATGTGTATTTGACTCAAGGTACAACTAGCTTTCAAAGTATCAAATTTTAATTTCAAGTTGATAAACCAAATATGAAATGAATCCTAATTAAAACCATCAAGTGTTGGAATTTGTTATTTAAGTGTAGTTTCATGTAGTTATCTTTTAAAACATAGAGAGAGTAATCTCTATAGAAGAAGAGAAATATATTGATATTGGATTCTCTTCTAAGATGATGTTGATATTTTTAACCTTCAAGAATAGGTATTCTATGAGATAATCAAGGATAATAATCAAGTAAATTGTATTAGGACTAGACACAGAAACAATGACCTGTAAATGGGGCCAACGTTGAAAGTTTTTCAAATTGTTTTTCTATGCACTAAAATTTGACATGGATAGACTATTCACATGCCTTAACAATATAAGAGGGTTTTTGGAATCAAATTTGACTCAGTACACACCCAATTTCTTCCATCATCAATTCATCATGTAAACCATAAACCCTATTTTTCTTTCAAAGTACACAAATTGGTTCATGCCAGTTTTAATTTTTCATTGGTATTTCTTCATTTTTCTTTCAGGTTCTACATTAATGTATATACAATGGATTCATGTCATAGTTTTGATGAAAAATACCTATTTTTCGTTGATTGCTTAATCAACAAAATAAAATTACTCCCTTTGTTATAACCCTAAATTGCACCATACATGCATACCTGGCATCAAGAAATCTTACTTGCTATTTTTGCCAAGCTATAAGTAAGAAACTCTACTTAAAAACACTAATTTTGAATATGTATGAACCCTGCACCACTACTTCCCGTGTATGAATGCTATTTTTACCATTACTTCCTACGTACATACGCTAGCTGCACCATTACAACTCGCGTATGCCCACACAAGTTGCAAGGAATTCGTTGATATTATGGGCTATTGGGTAGTTTTTCAACTTTCCCACCACCTATATCCTATCACCCTACCAAATAACCACCCTTTTGTCATATAAAAGGAGATGTTGGTGTCTCATGCCAAAAATAATCATAAGAACAGTGAAACTCTGCCTATTTCTCTTTCCCCCCTTGCCCCAAGAATTTTAAGCCACATTGTGAGTTTTGAGCCAGAATTCCTTATTCTTGACCTTTTCCTCTATTATAAGCCTATTTCATTTCCCTAGAGAGAAGTTTGAAGAGGAGAAACATATGTGAAAGCACAGTTGGAGCTAGGTGAAGAGGAGCTCGGACCAGGTTTGAAGGGTAGTTGTTGATCTAATTGTAAGTAGCTTTGTGAGATTAATATAAAGAAGTACTTTTTTTGTCCTGCCATATGATGTTTTCAATCTTTATGTTTGATTTACATTTTATTATGACAAGTAACCCACTAATTCATATATAATATGCATGTTCATAGTCTTTTGTTTGTCTTTGGTGAATGCGAGTCGACCTTGGGAGGAGACTTGTAGTCGAGGAATGAATGAACAAAAAAGGATCGAAACTAGATGCAGAGTTTAAGGTAGAGTTACCAGATCCTTATACTTTGTATTTTATGCATGAATGTGGGGTATAGTATGGGCAGTTATAAAAAGTAGGAGACTTTAGAAGGTTAGCTCTGCCTACATGTTGATACCTAGTGTAGTCCATAGGGGGGTTTTCCCACTATATCACCCTTGCAGTAATAGATGTGGGGATGTTTGTAATTTCATATGAATTTTACAAGGAACAAGAAACGGAAATTATACTAGGACTAGACACGGGCAACAATGACCTGTGAATATTGGGGCCAACGTTGAATTTTTTTGACATGAATATAATAATATTCTCATGAATAGAATATTCTCATGCATTAACTATATGGGAGGGTTTTTGGACACAAATTTGACACACACACCCACTTTCTTCCATCATCAATTCATCATGTATATATTTGACCCTATTTTTCTTTCAAAGTACACAAATTGGTTGACACAAGTTTTAAGTTTTCATCAGTATTTCTTCATTTTTCTTTCAGGTTCTACATTAATGTATATAGAGTGTATCTATGCCATAGTTGTGATGGAAAATCCCTCTTTTTCATTGATTGCTTAATCAACACCATAAAAATACAAGAGGCGGGCAACAATGACATGTGAATGGGGCCAACATTAAAAAAATTTAAAATTGTTTCTATATGCATTGAAATTTGACATAGATAGACTATTCGCATACCTTAACGATATGGGAGGGATTTTGGACTCAAATTTGACTCACACACCCACTTTCTTCCATCATCATATCATCATGTAAACCATAAACCCTATTTTTCATATGTTCTAATAGATATGTTAATGATTCCAAATTTCATATTTGGATTTGACTCAAGGTACAACTATCTTGAAAAGTATCAAATTTTAATTTCAGGTTGATACACCAAATATGAAATGAATCCAAGCATCATTTTATATTGTCACAACAGAGAAGAATGTAAATAATATTGCGACGAATTAGCTATACTATCGACGAAAAACATTCATCGATAGTATAACTAATTCGTCACAAGAATGTGTCTTTGAATGGTGTTACATGGTTTGAAAGGAGTGTAGGGATTATATGGTGCAATGTAGTGTATTCTATAAGAACGATCTCTATGCAAAACCCCAAAATGGATAGTACCATATCTTGTTCATAAGACAAATATTCTTTGTATGTTTCCTTTGTGGTGGCTCAAGCCCTCAATACACATGATGGATGACAATGAAATGTAACAATTTGACTATTGAATGATAGTTTTATGTCACCCATGGTTAAGGAATGAACATAAGGTTCTTTGGTCTTATTTGAATCTTCTTAGAATTGATATTTGTTACATAGTCCTTGAAAAAAGACAAGAGACTTATGTAGTGGATATTTGATCTTTGTGTGGGACATTTTATGCCTTTTGTATGTTTTGTACAAAATTAATGGATCTTGGGGACTACACCATGGTCAAGGAATGAGGAATAAGGAACAAGGAACGAGGAACAAGGAACAAGGAAAAATGAACAAGGAACAAGGAACAAGGAACAAGGAAAAAGGAACAAGGAACAAGGAGAAAGCAACATAATTTGTACTAGGACTAGACACAAGAAACAATGATCTATGAATGGGGCCAACATTGACATTTTTTCAAACTGTTTCTGTATACACTGAAATTTATCATGCATAGACTATTCACATGCATTAAAATTATGGGAAGGTTTCTGGACTCAAATTTGACTCACACACCCACTTTCTTCCATCATCAATTAATCATGTAAACCATAAACCCTAATTTTCTTTCAAAGTACACAAATTGGTTAACGCAAGTTTTATGTTTTCATTAGTCTTTATTCATTTTTCTTTCAGGTTCTACATTAATGTATATACAATGTATCTGTGTCATAGTTGTGATGAAAAATCCATTTTTTTCATTGATTGATTAATAAACGCCATAGAAATACTCCCTTCAAGTACTAGATGTGGGGACATGTGTAGTGTCGAACGAATTATACAAGGAATAAGGAACGGAAATTGTACTAGGACTAGACACGGGCAATAATGACCTGTGAATGGGGCCAACATTGAAATTTTTTGAAATTTTTTCTGTATGCACTCAAATTTGTCGTGGATAGACTATTTGCATGCCTTAACGATATGGGAAGGTTTATGGACTCAAATTTGACTCACGCACCCACTTTATTCCATCATCAATTCATCACGTAAATGATAAACGCTAATTTTATTTCAAAGTACACAGATTGGTTGACGCAAGTTTTAAGTTTTTGTAACAACCTCCACACTCACGACAACAACTCTGATAACAGGTGAATTTTTTTTTTTTTTAAAAGTGTGTGCATGCGTGTAGAAGGAAACAGATACACTTGACTCTATGTCGCCAACCGACGACTAACAAGACGCAACCATGATGATCACAACAAAAGGACATAAGGCGCACAACAAGTAACTGCAATCATTAATGACCATAGACATAAATAAGAGTCCATAATAGTAGATTTACTATTTCTGCACAGGAAAGTAGGGCATTTAATCTTAGTCCTTTGCTTCGGAAAGAGAGAAGGTTAGATAGGCTCCTGGCCGACTGTTCAAGCAGAAACTAGTAAACCGACAACGAACAAGATGCAAGCAAGACGAACACAACAAGATGACACATGACGTACCACGGTAACATCATGCGTTAACGATGATCAAGCGACAATAAGTAAGACTGACTACTCGCCCGTCCTACCCTGCAATGGTTAGGACCTCCAAGACACATAATCAACGCTCAAGCCCAGGTTCCCATCGATTTTAACCACTTAAGGTCTCAGGGCTGGCGACTGTTCTGAGGAACATGGAGGTGTCTAGATCCCGCCCAACATAAGCAGACCACACAATGCAAGAAATCCAAGTGCTACAAAATCAAGGACAACCATGACCTCTACGGGAGACGCAAGTCAGAAGGACTCCGACCTCGACCATACACTAATGAGACTCAAGACCTTAATCATAGACTAATTACACAATTATTTTCATTAAGCGATGAGTTACCAACCCAGTCTTAATAATGTACAATTCGTTAACTGCAATACCCGATACTGAGATTTACTAAATGATTTCACTTAAATTCAAGGACCTTTCTTTTATAAGTCATCATTCCCAATGCAATTTATATTAACAGTTCATGACATATCCATGTCACCACCTTCCTTATTACAATAACATTCAATTAAAATGACAAGGACTTTCCATGTTATTTGTTATTAAATAAACGAAACTACACTAACCTTTGCATGACATAACCATATCCTCACCTTTATTTTCTAAAATACCTTTCAATTAAAAGACAATGACTTTACCTTTTATTTGATTACGAATAAAAATGAACTATACTAATCTTAGCATAACATAACTATTCAATACAACATTAGCATAAACATTAGTTCCATAAACCTTGATTCCATAACATTAGTTCGATATCACTAATAGCATAAACCTTAGTTCCATAAACATTAGTTCCATATAACTATTAGCATAAACATTCAATACAACATTAGCGTAAACATTAGTTCCATAAACATTGATTCCATAACCATTAGTTCAATATAAATATTAGCATAAACATTAGTTCCATATAACTTATTAGCATAAAGATTCAATACAACGTTAGCATAACCCTTAAACATTCATTACACTATCCTTACTATAAAACAAATAACATCAATAATTACCATAAACATTTAACATTAAGCCTCTCCTTACTTTACCCATTACCAATACAATAAAACTACATTAACATTACCCTAGAACAGTAACAACCTCACATTTACATCACAGTATCCTTGCAATTAAATAACCATACATCCCAGTTACATAATTCCTAAGCAATATAAATTCAATAACATTACCTTAAAATGAGGACCCAAGACCCTTATCCTTATAGCCCCATACCTCTCATTTGAGTTAACAATTAAATTAAAATCATGTCACCAATATTAATATTATATTCTGTTTTCATAATGCCATAACATTCTACCTTCATGCATTACCCACAATATATTACAGTAGTAGTGCAGTTACACCTCACTTAACATTTATGGGAACATTTACAATAAGTTTCAATAATAGTAAAATAAAACAACATTACCCTTACATTAAATGGCCATAACTGGGCAAATAATGTAGCATTAAATTCATTAAGGTTATCTAATTCTGACATTCCGTTTACTACTAAAATACACAAGCTTTATAATAATAAGGCTAGCTAAATGAGAAGGTTCCTCTTTACGAGAGGGGTAATCCCTCGTTGCCTTCTAATTTCTAAAGGCACCTCTCCTTGAACTTTCTGGAGGAGTAAATGTCCCTTGGTAGTAACCCATCATTTAGCAAACCAAGGCATAGGTTACCTTGGTACTAGCCTCTGACATACGTATCATTAACTCAACATCGTCCTAATTATAGAAAACTCACTCGCTCACAAGGTTAAGTTCGGGCCTTGTCTATCTACAACCAGCAAACTAAAAAAAGGTAATTACATCCACCGTTACCAACTATAAAGAAACTATCATCTGTAGAATAGTGGCTATGGTCGCTTAGACAAATAAATCAGAAAATTGGCTTACAACTCTAGGAGCACCGGTAAGGGTTCTGTCTAGAAGCAAGGTGCACAACGTACAGGTTGTCTGAGCATTTAAGGATCTGCAAAGTTCTGTCAATCCTTCCAGACTAAACGGTTGCTAAAGGTTACAACCAGGTTCACCGTCCCTTCGTAAGGCCAGAGTTCATGGTTGTCAGTAATTAAGAGCTGCCTGGAGAAAGCTGCAAAGAGCACCTAAGGGTACTGATTCCAATGCGAAAATCCAGGAAGGAGCAACAACTGTGATTCAAATCTAGAGAACACGTACGAGGTGAGGTCGAACGTAAGCTTCAGAATTAAGCTTTCTCTGGTCAATATGGCATAAGGAGTTTCCAGAGCGGAGGTAAGACTTGTAAATTAAGGGAGGGTGGCAACCCGCGGAGTTAGGTAGCTCACCCTCTGAGCGTACGGGGTCAAGAAAAATGAGAGCAGGCTAGTTGCAACCCCAAAGGGCCTCAACTACTACAGCTGGGCCACTGATCAAGGAAGGGTCGTCCAGGTCTTGATTAAATGGTAAAATTTTTATGTCAGCAGCAGATGCACCCAACATCGATATCTACAGGTCGACATCGGAAGTGCTTACACACTTGTTCCCATGCCAAGTCTCCTGAGGGTCGACTGTATCAACAGATCAATCAACAGGAATCATAATTTACCGAACTTGTGGTGTCGATTGACCCACCTCCTAAGGTTGGTTGGCAATTTAACCGAAGAGGGTTAAACTCATCTCGAGCTCTCACCCTTCGAGCTTTTACACAGTAAAAAAAGGGGGCATGGAATAACCGTATCAAACTGTAACAAACCTCCTCGTTACGACAACCACTCCAAAA
>ML806949.1:78066-96555 GCA_009831015.1 Picea engelmannii | reverse complement strand
GTCACTACCATTAAGGATAAGGTCATCAACATAAAGGACAAGGATTATGAGATGGCTTCCTACTTTCTTGGTATAGACATTAGGATCAGAATGGAATCTAGAGAATCCTGTGTCAATAAGAAAGTTGTCCATTTTGGCATACCAAGCTCGGGGAGCTTGCTTAAGACCATAAAGATATTTCTTAAGGCGATAAAAAAGGCTAGAGTCATTATGGACATAGCCAGGAGGTTTTTCCATGTAGATTTATTCTTGCAAATATTCATGCAAGAAGGCGGATTTAACATCCATCTGATGGACCTCCCATTTATGTGAGGCAACAAGGGAAAGAACAAGGCGAATGGAATTCATTTTGGCTACAGGGGAAAAAGTTTCATTATAGTCAATTCCTTCAAATTGGTAAAATCCTTTGACAACTAACCAAGCTTTGTGTCTTTCAACACTTCCTTCTGATGCATACTTATTTCTGTAGACCCATTTACATCTGACAAGTTTTCTTCCTTTTGGAAGAGGTACAAGATCCCAAGTATCGTTTACCATTAAAGAACAATACCCTTCATTCATTGATGTATCCCAATCTAGATGACCTGAAGCTTCTGCAAATGTCTTTGGATCACAAGTCTCTGAAAATTGAGCCAAAAGAGAAGAGGCTCACTATAACCGTGAATGCGTCTGACACTGATCTCAAGGATCACCGACAAGATCACTAACTTCTTCTCGTGTTGAACAGACCCATCTAGGAAGCTGTGGATCTAGTGTTGGTTCAATTTCAAAGGACTCATCTGGAGGAAGGTGAGGAGGAAGAGGTGGATTTTCATCCTCACTGTCATCATATGAAGAAGAAACCATAATAGGAACAAAAAAAAGGCACAAACGCCGAAGATGGCTTGTAGGCCGAAGAAGGCACAATCGCCGAATTAGGCTCGCAGGCCAAGAGATTTTCATCAAATTTAACATATCTTCTAATAATAATTTCATTACAATGTGGTTGAATAATTCTATAACCTTTGACATCTTGAGAATAACCAACAAATATACACTTCTCACTTTTAGGCTGCAATGATTTTTTTTTCTCATAAGGAATGTGAGTCGATGCTATACTTCCAAATACATGGAAGTGACTTACATCTGGTTTAATTTTAGTCGAAGCTTCTTCCAGTGTTATATTTTTAAGAGCCTTTGTGGGAGTGAGATTTACTATGTAATTTTCACAGTTGATTGCTTCCGCCCAATATTTTAGACTTAATCCCTTAGATTGGATCGTACAATTAGCCATTTCTTTTAATGTGCGGTTCTTTTTCTCAACAACACCATTTTGTTGTGGTGTATATGGAACAATGTGTTGCATTTGGATACCCTGTGTAGTACAGGAACGTGTAAAATTATTGTTCACATATTCACCTCCATTAACTGTTCTTAAATTTTGAATTTCATGTCTAGATTGCTTTTCTACAAGGGCCTTGTAGGCCAAAAACTTGTCAAAAACTTCGCTCTTAAGTTTTAAGAAGGAAACCCAAGTACATGTGGAAAAATCATCAATAAAAGTTAAGAAATACTTGCACCTAGAAAAAGAAGGAGAAGAAAGTGGACCACACAAATCAATGTGAACAAGCTGCAAAGGGCCTGAGGCGTGCCAAGAGGCACGTTTGAAAAAACTGTCCCGATGATGTTTGGCAAGAAAACAACCGACACAAACACCATATTTGCATGAAACAATAGGAAGACCAGTCACCATCTGTTGATTACATAGTTGTTGAAATGAGCGATAGTTTAGATGACCAAACCGCTCATGCCAAAGTTTTCTCAAGTCATCTCTATGAACAACAAAAACTGATGACAAAGATGATGACCCAAAGTTGTCAAACTTGTACAACCTGGTAATATCATCAACAATTCCAATTGCAAGAACATGCTTAAGATCTTTTAGATCCTTGATTACAACTTGGTGAGGTGAAAACTCTATGGTTTTACCTTCATCTGAATGAGTGATTTGATATACTGATAGAAGGTTACAAGAAAGACTTGGAACACATAATACATCATTGAAATGACCGTTTTCTACTTGAACTGTTCTAGATCCTTCAACACTAAGAGATCTATCATCACCAAAAAATATTTTCTTGGTGTTACATTCATTTAGAGCATAAAATATGTCTCTATCCTTAGCCATATCATAAGATTCTCAAGAATCAATAAGCCACTCATCAGAAGAAGAAGTAGAAGTTGTATTGAAGGAGAAACAAGAAGTAGAAAGTGCATGCCCATGAGAAGAAGAAGAAGAAGTATAATCAATACTGATGTTGTGCTTCTTCATCGCTGCTTCTAAAGATACCATCTTCTTGAAACATTTGGACTCATCATGACCATATTTATCACAAAAGTTGCAATGTCTGTCAGTCTTATTACTTTTATATTTTTCCCCTTTGTCACCATTAGGAGTGGAAGTTGTCTGAGTGGGTTTGGGACCCTTATATCGCTTGTTGTTGTGGAGAGGATGTTTCTTCTTGGGATTCTTGGGTTTATCTTTCTGATGGACGACTAAGGATTTTTTGGAGGTACCAACAATGTTGATCACTCCAAGTTATACAAGATTATCTTTCTCTCTAATCAAAGCATCACAAAATTTCTCAAGACTGAGTTTTTTATAAGCTATCCCTAGAGCCTCTTGCATGGCATAAAATGTAGATACAAAAAAAAAATATGCACTACCTAGCTTAGAAAGAATAAGATAGATGTAATGATCTTCTTATATCTTTATATTACATTCTTCACATAAAGTTCTGAGTGTTTTAAACTTAGATAGATAGTCTTCAATGCAAGAAAAATCATTTGGACTTAAAGTCAATACTTTATTTTCTAACTGTTGTGCTTGAATAATATTGTGTTTACCAAACACAGATTCAATCTTGTCTCAAGATTCTTTGGGTTGATCAATTGATTGAAGGTGGAACCTTAAATCGTGAGAGATGGACATTCCGATTAATCCACATGCTTCATCATTCCTATTATCCCATTTGAATTTATTATCAACATCAATGGGTGTTGTTTCCTTTTCCAAGGTAATCTCGTACAAGCCTTTACTTCTTAATAAATCCTCCATATGGGATTTCCATTGGAAGTAGTTGGTGTTGGTAAGAAAGAGATTACTTGTAGAATCCATATTAAATATGCATATAATATGGGTTTAAAAAATGAAACTGATGATTTCGATGGAAAGATCTCGAAAATTTAGGTGGTTTTAAAAAAAACGGCATTGAAAATGGACTCTAGATGTGAGAGTTATTCCCTTTTAAAAAAAGGCATAAATGGTAACCAAAGGACCACGTGGTGGTGTAAGTTGCTTTATGAAGTGACCCACTTTTATAAAGAGAAGCGGGGATCACTTTTACAATGAAGTTACTTTATAAAATATTAAAGCTACTTATAGTGATTCACTTTTATACTTGAAGTGGAATACACTTTACAATTTTAGCATGAACTTTTTTAAAAAAAGTAACAAAAGAGAGACATGAACTCAAGACCTCTTACTTAATAATTTTTTTTTTAACCAAATGGTCTAGAAAAACATATCGTATTGTTTAGCAAGAGGATTGTTGTTGTTGTTGAAGATGGCCTTGGAGAGCGTGCTAAAAAAAACTCTTTTCACACAAGGAAAATTTTTTGCTTCTCGATGACAACACAGGTTAGATCTTGGTTAGCTTACCCAAAAGATGCACCTTTTCCTATCTGTTTTTGATTTTCCAAGATCGCACAGGGCACAAGGAAAAGAGAATACACAGATCTAAAAGAGTATCAACCCAGAAATAAATAATATAAAACCGTAATAAAACCAAAATAATACTCTGCAAAAATTTAAAAAATGCATATTCAGGCTTTATACCTCCATATCTGACTAAAATGGCCGTATCTTGGAAAAACATAAACCTTTTCGAGTGAAACCAAAAAATGTTCCTAACTGAAATGAGCGCTCTAGATGCAATGAAACAATCCTATCAGCCCAGAAATGTACATAAATGATATAAAATGGAGATGAGGCAACTCGGCTTCACGATCTCGATCTACAACAGGAGCGGGTCATCAAACATGATCTGATACCATGTTCGACAACACAGGTATTCCAATAGAGGATGAACACCTTCAGTAGCCACTCACACAACCATATCAAATATCAACACACTGATGATTTGACGTGGTAAAACCCCTACGGGGAAACATCCACGACCCCAACCAACGTGACCACTTGGAGCAGTTTATTAATGCAAAAGAAAAAGATTACAAAGAGATTTTACAAGAGAGTTTCTCACAATCAATCATTGAAAAATGACCCTCCATTCTCTTTAAATAGATATCATGGACCAATCGGGTGTTAAGCCACAGATCAATGGTTGTTAAGATCGAGGATAATATGAACCGTCAGATCACTCTATGTCGGGAACATATCGTGACCGTCGAATTTCCTAACTACAAATGCATACTAGTGCATACTAAAGAAACACACTAAAAATCACACTTTTACCTAACGACACATTACACCAATTATATCTTAACTAACTCTTAAGTGTCTAAATATCCTAACATCAATTACATAGTTAATGCACAACAAATAAACTCATAATACAAACATAAGTAAGATAAAACACCTTTTTTTTTAAACAATCATGCAACCAACTTCTTGGGACATACATTCCACCCAACCATACACTTGTTCTAAATATCAAAAACATGTCACCCTTGAGATGAGGTTAGTAATCCACAAAAGAGGGTGGTCTCTTACTATCCAATCATAGCTCAGAAAACCCACAACCCATTAGTATTCTCCTACAACTATCTTGATTTTCCACCATCTCTCTTCCTCTTGATATTCCCAACCCAAGGAATATACCCCTTCAATGATATCAGTCCCTTGGGTATCCCATTTTTTTATTAGGGTCTCTCTGGCACATGTAACTAAGAATCTATTGGTTGGGAACTCATTGCTAGGAAAACTACCAGCAAAAATAACAACAACACTTGTTGTTACAATGAAACTCACACAAGAGTTCACTCTTTAGGCATGGCAACATGACTCTTCAGTATTTAACTCCAAAATGCTCCAAAAATGCTCCAACTTGATCTATAATTATCCCTGCATGGATACTGTAGCTCCCAACTCTCTTTCTTTCTCTCTACTTCCTATTCATGCAAAAACATTGTCTTCCTAAAAGTGTTGTAACAACCCATATGAATTTCTCTCCTTTGGCTTGCTTTCTTGAATCACACACTTCCCCAACCCGATTGTAATCAACCCCCATGCTCCCAATTACTATGAGATGTGACTTCTCACACCCACTTTCTTACATGCATTCAATGATCGAATTTGGAGACACTCAATCATAAACTAGAGTTTAATACATAGCCATAATAAAATTTAGGAATGTGAGTGGAATTAATAGACATGAGAAATTCCCCCTTGGATCCCTCTCTTAGACATTCTCTTAGACCCTCCTCTCTCTTGTGGATTAATTCAACCCCCATCTTCATCCATGTCACCTTAGCAATTGACATCACATTTTATTATTAAAAACTTAGAAATAGATTTCGCATATACATCGCTTGGCCGTAACCACTGTTGAAATATTGTAACTTCAAAGAATATTCTACCTGAGAGAGAGTTGAATAATATTATTATATTATATTTAATTAGGCCCTATTGGGACTTAGTAAAAGTCTATCCTATTGTGCCTTGAAAATTAATTGTAAATTAAGAGGGTAAAGTGATAGGTCGGCCCAGACCTAATTATAGGCTGACCAGAACACTATTTATAAGAGAGGCCAATGCCTCATTTGGACACATATGCACCTAGCTCTGTAGTGCACAAGTTTTGGAGGAGAAAATGTTGCAACTGGGGGTGACTTCAAGGAGGTTTCTGGTGTATCTCTTGGTATTTCTTGGTCAAGTGGTGTGCTACTCTTCCTAGTGAAGGAGTAGAGGAGGATCTTTTGTTCGGTCTTTGGTCTATCTATATTGAGGAAGTGTTTTTTGGGTTTTCTCCTCCATGAGGTTTTCCCAAGATAATCTGTGTGTCTCCATTGTTTATGTGATTACCTCTCTTTTAATGATCTTATTTACACAACTAATGTGCTAAATGATTATAATAATAAAGAAGAATTGTAACTGCTAGTTGTATCAGTAAAAATTCAACATGGAATCAGAGCAGGCTTGAAAGAGACCAACTCACAATTTATAAAGAAGTGGCTAGCCTTAGCACGCCCTCTCCAAAATTCAGTTTTCAATGTTGCAACTACTGCAGAATTAGGGTTTCTTCATAAACCCTAAGGGTGACGTTTTTACCTTTGTTGGAGGACGTTGGTGAAACTAAGTGTTATCACTAAAAAATCGTCCATAGAATTGCATACAATGGTTGAAGAAAGAAATCAATGCCAACAACAATTAGTACATGTACAACATCAAAATCCATTAAAAAGGCACAAAACTATACACTAGGTTCAAAAATTAAAGTGCACAAATTCACCAAGGAAGCGTGCGCATTGTGCATGGGCCAACACAACCCTAATCACGCACTGTGCGCAAGATGCGTGAATGTCTATGAGAAAAAACATGCACTTCTCATGAAAGACACATTTATGAATCTTGTCGGCCTCTCAACCACTTCCAGTCTGACCCTCAACACGATTTGACACTCAGATCTGAGAGAAATCTAGCTTGGAGGCTGGTCAAGGGCTAGGAAGTGCCCTAAAAGGCCCCTTGTTCACACTATGAACCAGTTGTATCTTGCCATGAATGGAAACTATAAATATGTTCCATGGGTGTGCTATAAAAATAAGAACTTCAAGGTATTTTTATGCTGCAAAAATTCTTCTTGGAGAATCCTCTTTGCTCTTTGAATCATTCAAGCACTATAGAAAGGGCCATTCCACTCACCTCTTGAGAGGATTGACATTGTATTCTTCACCATTGTCACTTTCCATTGCATGAAGAGAAGAGATATCTATTAGGGAACTCAAGATCCCTCCCAAGGAGGAAGAGGGGATTCATAAGTCCCTGCCTTTCTCTATGGTGTTAGCCTATGAATATATTGATCCATTGGTAGCTATATGACTGCCATTTTTTGTTTTTCATGGTTCTAGTTCTTGCAAGCTTCTCTAACATCTATTTCTCTTTGTTTTTAGTTTTATTTTCTTGTTTCATGTGTATTTGGTTATCTAATCAACTCACAAACCTCTGTCTTGCTTAGCTGACTTAACTAAGCAAGTAAGTGTTGTTTTTTTGCTCACCCATGTGACAAAACCAACATAACAGATTGACGACCATACTGGGGATCGATATCAAATTCCTCCCTATTTAGTCTTGAGAGAACTTATTTATAATTTCTTGGATATGAAGGTACCAAAAATGACCTAATCTAGTCTTCCAAAGTCATAATTCAGAGCCAAGGAAAGATAATTTCATTTGGAAATTTCTTTCCGGACGCATGACAGGAAGTGCATGGATTTTGAGGCACACATACATGCATTCTAGGCACTCTTCACTCTGTGTGCATGACAACCTTCATAACTCTGCGCATTGCACACATTCTACGCACTTAGCATGACTGTCAAAACTACAATCCACATATAAGTTCATTTTTTACAAATTGTAAAGGTTTTTATGAGCGGTTTGAGGGCCCCTTACCTTCATATTTTAATTTCTTGCACTTTGTAAAAAATCACACTTCACTTTGAGTCCTTTCTCACAATAAAGGTTAGCTAACATAAGCACATATAGGTAAAAATAATCACTATTCTTCTCTTTGCTTTGTTGCCTCATGGATGACTCATTTGGCATTTGAAATTTTGAGTTGAAGTTATTGATTTTTCAAACACAGTCAACTAATTTGGGACTAGAAATCAATTTTAACCCTCAAGTATGCTCTTCCCCCGCACCCAAGTGTGATCTCAGGAATTAAAAAAGGTGGTTGAAAGGAAATTTCATCTCCCTTTAAAAATCATTAGGAGAGGACAAAACCCCCCTAGGGTACCTCTTAGTTTTGGAAATCATATTAAAATCTTTGTAAGGGCCCATACGCGCCCACATGTTTGCAATTTTAGGATAGTTTCAAAAATATTTCTTAGTCTAGACAACACTCTAGGAAAGTTTTAAAGATCAAGTAATGGGCCCATACATACCCACATGTTTACAATCCTAGGATAGTTTCAAACGATTTCTTAGTATAGAGAACATTGTAGGGACTTTAAAGGATCAAGTAAGGACCCATATGTCCACATTGCTACTTATTTAGGGCTTTAAATATTCCACAAGGTTGTACCAAAGAAACATAGTAAGCTAGGTAAGAAGATTTGTAAGGACCACAAGAAGTCCACATGCTGCAATATTACACTTAAATTATTAAAAATATTTTGCACACTTTTCACTTTCTTGCACACAAAGCCACTCATCACACACATAATTTCTATTACAATAGTGGAGGTCGAAGTAGTCTTTCATTTTTTTAGTACTCACAAAGTACTCCAAAAGAATTTTGAAAGATACGACTACTTCTTTGGAAATTATCCACACCAATTTAATTCAAACGAGGTTGGTCCATGACCCCAATATCTCAACCCATTTCATCTAAATTTTTTCTAAGAACACACTAAATTTTCCTCCAGGAGGTGCCTAAATAAATTTTTAGTCTAGGTAGGATTTCAAGGGTAGGCATCCAAATAACACCCCATTATCAGGTTCTCACATTTTGAAACAATAGAAGTTGAGAATAGGGATCCTTCAAATCCTCCAAATCAAGTGTTCCTAGACCATAAGGCAGGGAGATACCTGTGAAGGGTCGAAGGCAGAGGTCTGGTTGTTCTATGCATCCCTCCTTGAGTCACCCAACTCTTGTGAGGGTAGCCATCCCGTGACCCATTTTTTAGGCCGGAAATTTAAATGCTGCACTTTGACCGAGGTACTTAGTGGAAAAACATAGGATATCTACCCAGGTGGCGGTTGTGGGTTTCAATATCACCTTGATCAGATTTTGTGTGGCTATTTGGAAATATAACCAGTTCTTTCGGGATATGTACCCTCTACCCTTAATTATAACTGATTACTTCAAACTTCATTAGTTCCTCTTCCGGTGGCTTCATACCCCACTGTCGAGTGCTATTTGAAGGCGCAATGCTAAATTGAGCGGAAGGATGATAAGTCTTTTAGGACACGATCATTTATTTTGTATTTTTCCCCCACACAGACAATATCCACCTATCCACATGCTTTTTTATGTTACAGTTGATTTATGTATGATGTTCATTTGATTACATGCAATTGTGAGTTATAGTATTTTGTGAAGGACAAAAATATAAAAATATTTTGTTCATTTATTTCTCTCTTGTCACCATTTACACACATTCACTTTGATAGTCGGAACCATAGGGGAACCATAGAATCCCCATCACTCTAGACGCTTGCAGAATCTCCCTCCTATTCTAGGAAGAGTCCCTAGTCTCTCCAACTCATAGGCTCCACCATCTCACACCCCCATGATTGCTACTGTCTTGGGATCGACTTTACTTGGTTCCACTTTGCTTGGTTCAAATACCCAAGGCAATCCATATATTGGTTCTCCTTCACAAGGATGCAGGGGACAAACTTCTTCTCAAGGTAGAAGTACATGTTGATTTTTCAATAAGAAAGGCTTATGCATGAAGTTCATTCCATTTTAGCATTTTACTTAAACCATAAACAATTTGTTGCAGCAACAAAGATCACAAGAAGAAACACCATGCACAAGTACAAAAGAAGTATCCTGGGAAACCATTCTCAACAAGGGAAGAAAACCCAACCAATCCTTTGCTATATTCTTCAAGTGAAAGACCTCCACCACCATAAACACATTGCACACAAAAGGGTGCTTACAAACCCTAGAAACCTAGCACCCAAGAGAGGTGCACACTTTTCCCAAGAACAAGTGTTTGCTGAAATTTCCAAACTCACACTTGTGTTATGATTCCTCAATGGAGAATTTACCTTTACTTATATTAGACTGAACTTGTCAAAAAAAGTGTCTATTGGCACAACATGGCCGAACTCAATAACTTATAATATAATTGATAATTACCATATTAATTATCTTTTACATTAAGGTGGGGTTGAATTGTACCCTTTACATAACAATTAGGGTTATAGGTAAGTTTGATTCTTGAACAATATAGCAAGGGATCTTATACACCCACTAGTGCTCATCCACTAGGGACACATACATAGGGATGTCCACATCTCTATCTCACTGCATCTCACAGGAGAACCACACTCACTAGTGCTCAACCACTAGGATCATGTTCACCTGTGCTCATCCACAGACACATCCAACTTAGAAAATATTCTTTCCCACTGCATTACATAGGAGAGTCATCTAGAGTTCATCATCTCAACTCTCTTCTCATAGGAGGATAATACATTGTTTCATCTTTGTCTCAGAATTATGCACCCAACTCATGGGAATTCACACTTTCACCTGCACTCAGCCACAGGAATGTCTAACTCAACAGATCTTCTTTCTCACTATGTTACACAAGAGAATCATCTAGAGTTCATCTCAACTCTCTGTAAGGAGGAAGCCAACACAACATTCCAGTTCTGCCTAAGATAGGAAACACACACCCAACTCATGCACTCTCTCTCAGGTTGACTCAATCAATTTGTGTCCTGGAGGATGTCTCACGCAATTCTAATCATCAACACTCCCTCTCAGCTAGGGAGGCATTCTGCATCATGCCAAGTCTTGCATGAAAGTACTTGAACTTTTTCTTGGCTATAGTCATCAACACTCCCTCTCAACTAGAGTGGTATTCTTCACCAAGCCAGTTTGGTGAATATGTCTGTAATATTCTCCTATGTAGGAAGTTACTGCACGTGTACTGCTTTCCTCTGCATCATATCTCTGGAAATCACCAAACTGCTTCACACAAAGAGCTTCACACAAACTCTGGTTATAATCATAGAATCCATCTCATGATCAAGTAAATATGTCAGAAGCTTATGAAGCCACACTAATTCACACGCTCAATTCTATATACTATGCTTTTGTGGTACTCAAGGCCACAAAGCTTTGTTTCCTGCTGCACCAGAAATCCATGGCAAAAATCAAGGTAAAAAAACAATCGGATGTGCTCTTCCGGTCCACTGTACTTTCTGTCCATTCTGCATATCCCTGCAAACTCAAGTCTACACTGCAAGCATATCTCAGGCCATATCCAACTGTGCCTTGTAGATATCTCAATACATGTTTTTTTGTTGTCAAGTGAGTATGTCTCAACTGACTCATGAATTGGCTAAGTACATTCACTGCATAGCATAAGTCGAGTTCGGGTTTAACCAACTACATCAGTGATCCAATCAACTGTGGAAAAATTTCGTCTGAATCATCATTATTTATTTTCTTCAAATCCATCATCATTAGTTTAGGCATGGATTTGCATCTATCCATACTGACCTTCTTTAATATCCCCACTATATATTTTCTTTGACTTAGAAAAATTCTCATCGGTCCTCTATCGTAATTCTTGTCCCAAGAAGTAGTGCATCATACTCAAATCCTTTATCTTGAAATCAAAAGTCAAAGTGTAAGGTAGCTAGAGAGGTAGTGGGGAGCCCCAGAGGGCCCATAGTGATAATAGTGGAGGCCATTCAATATAAGGTGGACTAGGTCCACTATATTATTAAATAATCCCCACTATGGTAGTTAGATATAATAAATGTAAAATGACTTCTTAGAAGGTTCTACTTCTAGAAGATTCCTCTTCTAGAATGTTCTTAGGTGATGGTAGCACTATATAAATGGGTTCAAGCAATGTAAGGGGACATGAAGAGAATTATTGTATTTGGAGAGGTATCTCAATAAGAGGATGCCCCCTCGAAGAGGCAAGTGAACATGAGAGGATCCCTTCCATAATAGGATCCATTGTATGGTGTTGCCCTACCTCAAGGGTTTCTATAATAAATTTGTGGTTTTCTATATTGTTCTTTGAATCTTTATGGTATTTATGTATGCAATTATTTTGTTCTTAACAAGTGGTATCAAAACACTTTCCTTGGCAGACATTGTGGGCGAATATTTTTTATTTTTACAGATTTTTTTTTCGGAGAAGAAAAAAAGAGGGCCGCGACATTCCAAAAATTTTTGGTACAATTTTGTGAAAAAATATGCAGAAATAGGTTGTATATATGAGTTCCTCTCAGAAAAACACCCAATTTGAAAAAACAAATCGTCTGAAACTGAGTCCAGGAAGTCAAGATATTGAAGTTTTAAAATCTGCAAATTTTAAGGGTTTTTTCCATGGACGGTGGAGCAATTTTTATTTTATTTTATTTATGTAGCATCTAGAGGCTGAATTTGCCAAAAAAAATTATATATCTGAGTTCCCCTCACAATTTCACCCAATTTCAAAAAACAAGTTAGCCGAAACGGAGTCCGGGAAGTGAAGTTATGAACATTTTAAATTCAACAGTTTTTTCAGGGTTTTTTTGGAAAACACCGCGATTTTCTGCAGTAATTTATTGTTCTATTTTTTTGGGTTTTTTCGTGACGGTGGTGGGACTGTAGAGTTCATAAATTTTCATAGGGTGCTCAGATGGCTATTTATTCTCAAACCCTCAAAGAAATTCTACAAATTACTGAAGCATTCAAAGAAAAATTGTTTGACACATTGAATGACAGATTGGATGGCTTTGTAGATGGCCTCAATGATAGTTTTTGTGGTATTCAAGATTCATTGGATAACATGTAGGATATATTTATTATGGCGTACCTCAGGTATGAATATAATCAAGAAATATATGCTTGGTATGATTTTGAGGCCGATTGCGATGATTGATATATGGATAGTTGTCATTTCTGGGATGACAACCACTTCCATATTTTATTTGATGAATCTACTCCAGCTTCTGTAGAGAACATCAATGTCCCACATCAGGAGCTAGTTACCAGCGTCCAGCCTGCATATTATACAATGATATTGTTCCTTCCAGATTCATCTTTGATCATCTCCCACTATGTGAATGTATATTCTTATTTGGATCCACATGATAGGTGTCAGTATTGGGAGCATCATTTTCAGTTGGTTATTGGGTGTCGATATCTTCCATGTGGGGTTCACATGAACTATTGGACATGGGACCCTGGTTTACAATGGCGGTTGGACTACTTTATCATGGTGGCTTCCATTTCTCAATGGGACCCTGGTTCTCTAGTCTACTTCAACACTATGGTCCACACTTATCCACGGGACCCTGGTATATGGTTGTACATCAAGCGTTGAGGACAACGCTTTCATAAGGGGGATGGAATGTAAGGTAGCTAGAGAGGTAGAGGGGGGGCCCAGAGGGCCCATAGTGATAACAGTGGAGGCCATTCAATGTAAGGTGGACTAGGTCCACTATATTATTAAATAAGCCCCACTATGGTAGTTAGATATAATAAATGGGTAGTTAGATATAATAAATGTAAGAGAACTTATTAGAAGGTTTTACTTCTAGAAGATTCCTCCTCTAGAATGTTCTTAGGTGATGGTAGCACTAGATAAAGGGGTTCAAGAAATGTAAGGGGACATGAAGAAAATTATTGTATTTGGAGCAGTAGCTCAATAGGAGGATGCCCCCTCGAAGAGGCAAGTGAACAGGAGAGGATCCCTTCCATAATAGGATCCATTGTATAGTGTTGCCCTACCTCAATGGTTTCTATAATAAAGTTGTGATTTTATATATTTTTCTTTGAATCTTTGTGGTATTTCTTTATGCTTGTTCTTTGAATATCTGTGGTATTTCTGTATGTAAGTATTTGGTTCTTAACACAAATATACTTGTATCCAACAATACGACTTCCTGAATAAATGATCAAAATTAGGCTCTCGTCACCAACAATGTAATAATATAGGTTTGAATAACCAACATCCTTGCTGAAGCCCAAACTTATCAAGAATCCATCCATATGATGTAGTCTTCAACTCATGGATGATAGTACAGATGGAAGTGTAGTATGTTTTACTGGATCGATTGTCTCATCATAGAAAACTCCCTCTATTTGTGGGAATATTCTGGTTACAGATCTCGCTTTGTATTTCTCAACACTTCCATTGGCTGCATGCTTGATCTTGTAGATCCACTTGGAAGTCACCATAGACTTCCCTTCTGGTCTGGGAACAATATCTCATACATCATTCTTTAATATGTACTGGTATTCTTTTGTCATGGAATCTAGCCATACCTATTCACTTGTCGCTTCTCCATGTCAAGAAGGCTCAGAATGAATGACGTGTCTCATGGTTGAAGAGTAGCTCAAAAATCTCTTTGCTTTCTCGGGATGTGCCTTGATGGGATTGTGTGTTCCTTTTCCTACTGTAGAGTTTTTCGAGCCTAGGTAGGCCATTTATTACCTACTGCAATATCTCTGGGATATCAACTGGAGCAACTGGATCAACTAGAATAATGTTTGTCTCCCTCTGAATTACTAAAGGGGGAGAAGGTATTTTCTCACTGTCAATCTCCATCTGAGATTATCTGGATCTTTGAAGGGTTATCTTTTCATCAAAAGAAACATCTCTGTTAGTATCAATCTGTCTCTGACCAGGGATATAGATCTAATATGTCTTCGAATATTCACTGTTATCCCATAAATGTATCCTTTCTCCCTGAAGGGTCTAGCTTGGACCTTTTCTCTTTGGGTATATGAGAAATACACTGGGTAACCAAATATCCTGAAGTGTTCAATCTTGGGATTCACTCTGGTGAAGGCTTCTTCGGGAGTTATGTTCTTCAAAATATGGTGATGACTCATATATTATGTCATGCATGCTTATTCCCACAAAATCATAGAAGGATTTTGATCATGTATTATTGCATTGATTGCCTTAATGATGATTATGTTCTTACTCCTTCTCAAATAGTTTTGACTCCTTCTGAAGTCTGAAGTATAACCATCTTCCTTTGTTTTTTAGCCTACCTGAAACAAGAGAACAAACAAAAGGACACAAAACAAGAATATCTCATAAAGGAGGATAATGAGTACATCTCTAAAATCAAAAAAATTTAAGGATTGTTGTCACAGCTACAACACCTATTTGTAATATAGAAAATTTAGAAATGTAGTTTTTAGAGGCATGATAATTAAAACAATCAAACCTGGAGTCTTCAATTCCAGTGTGTTGTTCCTATGAATTTACTGAGATCCCTCTGGATCCATGACTTCAACAAAGGTTCCTTCCCCCTGCAATTTCCCTCATGACAATGATACAAATAATATATACAAGTGAATACCTGAGGATGCTGATATGATTTCTCCAATGACATCTTGCCGATATCTGTCCTCTGAGATATTTATGAAGAAGATAGTCACAATGTCACATTTTTTCATCTTTGTTATTTTTAAGCTGGCCCTTCAATGTAAGGGCTTGAGTAGATGATTGGATTCCTTGTCTTGATGCCATCTTCCTTCCATTCATTGATAGCTGTCTCAGGTAAAAAAAATTGTATCACCCATAATAAGTCTTCCTATGAATTATTGTCTTCCAGGAACTTGAAGTTGCTTGATCCATCAAGCTTATCTTCCATCATAGTTTTTTTCATCATATTTTTAGATTCTTCACAAACCCTTGTCAACTAGGCTAGAAAATCTAACAACTAGGCTAGGCTAGAAACCTTAGGTTTTCCTGGGCTTATGACTGCCAAAAATAATCCTTGAAAGTCATAAGAACACAGGTAATATTGAAGGCTTCTTCAAAGAGCTGTAGAAACCCTAAAACCAGAAATTTGCAGAACCCTAGAAACCCTAGGGCCAAAAAAACAATTTCTCAGAAATTTATTTTAAGAACTTCTGGAGGTGCGCTGAAGGAGGTCATACCCTCCTATACAAATTTAAGCCCCAACATCCAAGTTTGAAGTGCTGAAAAGTTCAAACAAGAGAGGGTCGTACGGATTTTGCAGAAACCCTAGAGGGATGTACGAATTTGCAGAAAAGAGAGGACGACTGCTTTAATGTTTATGCAATGGGTTCTTCAAGACCTATGCTCTGAAACATGTTGATTTTTCAATAAGAAAGGCTTAAGCATGAATTTCATTCCATTTTATCATTTTACTTAAGCCATAAACAATTTTTTGCAACAACCAAGATCACAAGAAGAAACACCATGCACAAGTACACAAGAAGTATCATGGGAAACCCTTCTCAACAAGGGAAGAAAATCCATCCAATCCTTTGATATATTCTTCAATAGCAAGACCTCCACCACCATAAACACCTTGCACACAAAAGGGTGCTCACAAAACCTAGAAACCTAGTGCCCAATAGAGGTGCGCACTTTTCCCAAGAACACGTATTTGTTGAAATTTCCAAACTCACACTTGTGTTATGATTCCTCAAAGGCGAATTTAACTTTACTTATATTAGAATGAACCTGTCAATAGAAGTGTCTATTGGCACAACATGGCCAACCTCAATAACTTATAATATAATTAATAATTACCATATTAATTATCTTTTACATTAATTATATTTTAAATTAAGGTGGGGTTGACATGTACCCTTTACATAACAATTAGGGTTACAGGTAAGTATGACTCTTAAAAAATATAGCAAGGGATCTTATACACCCACTAGTTCTCAACCACCAGGGGCACATCCACGGGGATGTACACATCTCTATCTCACTGCGTCTCACAGGAGAACCACACTCACCAGTGCTCAACCACTAGGATCACGTTCACCTGTGTTGGATTACTGAAGGGGGGGGGGGTGAATCAATAATAGATAAATTCAATCATTTTTAACCACAATATGCAAGTGTTATATCAATGTAGCATTATCATCCAATAGTTGCAGAATAAATAAACAATGAACAAATGAACAATCATACACATACACAGTACACCAATGTTTTTACGTGGAAACCCAAAGCGAGAGAAAACCACATCATGATTTTTCTTATATGTTTTTAAGAATTACATTCATTGGAAGCACCAAATTCCTTTGTTTTCCATCTGCAACTGGAAGGAGTCTCTAACCCCCTAGTTTCTCAGGCTACAACCTAAAGGAAGCTCCAACTCCCCAATTCTCTGGCTATGACCATAAGGAGGCTACAACCCCCTAGTTTCTTAGGCTACAAATTGGGGGAAGCTACAAATCCCCAATTCTCTGGCTAGAAACATGAGGAGGATACAACCCCCTATTTTCTCTGGCTACAAACGGAAGGTGGATACAACCACATGTCCTTGCCCCGTCCAACCACCCTAACGTAGAAGTAGAATGATGGAACCATTGTCACACTATCACTGTGAGATATACTGCTATAAACCTGTACCAATCAACTTGCACCAAACAACCTGTACCAATAAAATGAACCATGTATGAACCATGCATCAACCTGTACCTCAACCTGTAATCCACCTATACCATAAACAAGTGCATTAACCATGCACCAACCTGTACCATAAACAAGTGCATCAAACATGCACCAACCTGTAACTCAATCTTTACCATGAACAAGTGCATCAGCCATACACCAAACTTGTACCAATCATGCATAAAATACACATAAACTATGACTCATCAAGATGTACTGACATCATCAACTATACACGTCATGTATGTGCCAACTCATCAACTACTTGTCTCAACCATGTACCCAACATGTACCTCAACCAAAATCCCTCATCAATTTCATCATCCAAATCTGATTTGTAACTATGTAATAGACCTGGTTTATATGATCACACACCTGCAAACCTCCTTAACTTAAACAACAAGAGACTAGCATTTTCATCAAACTTTACTTTAGTTTAACATGACTAGTTTTGGATTAGTCAACAACCCTAACTTGAAATAAACATAACTATGTACTTGTAATGAATGAAGATTTGAAAATAGTACACAATGTTCTTCAATGTCTTTTATGCAATTCCTCTAGGTGTCACTACTTGGAACCTCTCAGAAAACCAGTTATAGAAAAAATGACATACCTTGTTGAATTATGGCTTATTCTAGAGAGCGAAATTGTATAGCATGCCCCACATGGAACATTTGTTGTATGGATCTGAAAATCGTACACAGAATACTATAGTCTATACTCTAACCAATGCATTTGGTCTTACTGAATTTTGATCTGTTATGACATTTTTACCCGAAACACCTGTTTTAGACTAGTTTCAGGACTAACCACAAACCCTATTTTCCACGGAGTGTAACTCAAAAAATACAACAACCCACAAGCTGAAATATGTACCACAACTACTTGAATATGTTTCCTCAACGTCCTTCCAATTTCACGGTCTGAATCATTCTATAAAACCCGTTATTGCGAAAATGGTGTGATGACCTGTAAATAACATATCTTAGAAAGCATCATCAAAAGAATTTATCCTCCCTTGAATTTCATCCTTCTTTACTTCACCTTCCCTCTGGTATTCGACTTAGATATCCTTTGGTTACCATAGTCACTTGTAGATATTCAATATTCTCAAGTGTGATT
>ML806949.1:45429-77813 GCA_009831015.1 Picea engelmannii | reverse complement strand
GGCCATAAATCTCTAACTGTGAGGAGTTATGTGATGTTCCACATACCAATGGAAATGGAATGACATGTAATATCCATCTAGAATATTCTTACCTACAAATATATCAAAACTCATACCATTATCCATAAAACAAACTTAGGTCCATTACCCAAACGTTCTCCAACTTCTCATGGCCATAACTCTCTAACCGTGAGGATTTATGTGACATTCCACATACCAATGGAAATGGAATGACATTTACTATCCATATAGAATAGTATTGCCTTCAAATATATTAAAACTCATACCATTATACATGAAACAACCTTGGGTCCATTACCTAAACCTTTGTGCCACCATAATTTGCTACCAGACTTTCTCCAAGGGTTGAAATCAATCACTTAGGGTTGACATCAATCTACAATATCAATATCCAATTTCTGAAATCAATGACAACCAAAACTTCATACCAACTGTCCATCAACCTAATCAAATTGTCTGACAATATGCCCCTTTGGCATTGATGACAACACCAACATTGATGACAACACTTAGTCATGATAACATTCATGCTTATACTCCTCATTAATGTTTCTATCTCTCCCCCTTTGACATCAATGGAAAATGATATATCCATTTGGGGATGCTCCCCTTGACTGAACTCTCCTTGGGGATACTCCCCCTGTCTACATGCCTTTGATTTTTCTTTGTGTTTATATGCCTCTAATTACTCTCTCTCCCTTCATATGCATAATATATCCCCCCTTTGAAAATGTTACCACTTTGAAGTCATATCGCTCATTCTTCCCTTGTGACAATCACTCCCCTTGGAAACATGCCTCTATGCTCTCTCTACAATCATTTACCTTTGTCATCAATGGAAAAGGTATCTTTCCATTCAGAGATGCTCCCCCTAACATAACTCTTCCTGAAACTGATCTCCCAACCTGAATTGTCCTATTTACGGTGCTTCCTCATGTACATATAAGACATATAAGATAAGCATTAAAAAAAATTCATTTTGGAGTATAAATTAATCTGAGTCTCTGGCGTAGATACTCAAAGGCTTCCCATGGAAGTGGTTTTATAAACATGTCTGCCACTTGTTATTTTGTGCCCATATATTCAACTCTGATGTTCTTCTCTGTAACCTATTCCTGTAGAAAGTGATTCTTGATTGGAATGTGCTTCATCTTGGAGTGCATCACGGGGTTCTTTGAGATACTGATGGTGCTTTTATTATCACAATAGATTGGAATGGGATCAACATACTCAACTTGTATATATGTTAGATTTTTTTTCATCCATAGAACCCGTGTACAACATCCTGCTGCTGCAATATACTCTGCCTCAACTGTAGATAAGGATAATGATGATTATTTCTTTCTTATCCATGATACTAAACACTCACCCAAGTAGAACGTTGCTCCACTGATTCTTCATCGGTCATCAATGCAACCTGTCCAATCTGCATCTGTGTAGGCAATAAGTGATAGATCCTTTCCTTTTGGATAGCATAATCCAAACTCTTATGTTCCTTTGAGATATCTGAAAATCCTCTTCACTGCTAATACATGTGATTCCTTTGGTGTTGCTTGAAGTTGTTCCACCTGTCCAAATGCCTGCATTACATCTGGTCTGGATACTATCACATATAGTAAGATACCAATCATTGACCTGTATTTCCTCGGGTCTGTAAACATTGAATCGTCATCTTTTCTCAACTTGCAACTTGTTTGTGTAGGAGGGGTAACTGTTTTACAGTCTTCCATTCCAAACCTCTTTAGAATTTCTCTAATATACTTAGTTTGAGAAATAAAAATTCCTTGGTTGATTTGACATATCTGAAGACCCATAAAGAAGGATAGTTCTCCAAGTAATGTCATTTCAAATTCATTCTGCATATCCTTTGCAAATTTATGTCTTAACCTGTCATCAATACTTCCAAAAATAATATCCTCAATATAAACTTCAATTAATAAAATACCATATTGAGTTACCTTGATGTAGAGGTTGTTGTCTACACTTCCTTTTCTGAACCCTTCCCACTGTCAATATTTATCCAGTCTAGAGTACCATGCTCTAGGAACCAATTGTTCAATGTAGATTTCTTCTTCAAGTTTCCTGTTCATAAAATATGATTTCATGTCCCTATCTATCCACACTGTTCAAGAATTTGCTACAAAACCGTCCATAATTTTGACTCACATTTCACTGTACTATCATGAAGTAGTACTACAACTAATTAATCTATCATATTGTACTTCTGCGAACTGAATGCACTAAATCTGTCTACTCAAATTCTGCAAACTGCTCAAAGGATGGTTCTCTGGTTTGTCTCAACTACCACATAAAATCAATCCCCTTGTCTATTATTCATATTATCTAGGAGTCTCTAAGATGAATGAATCAGAACAATTCATGCTTTGAAGTGTATTCATCATCATCTTCTTTAGTAGATTCATCATCTCTTTGAGCTTTGACTTCTTTCTTTCTGTCTGTGGATTCATCTTTCACTACAGTTCCTGAATGTACAATCTCTTGAACCTATTCCTTATTTACATGTCCTTATTTTATTTCAATTATTTTCCAAATCTTTCTATATTTGACATCTTTCCTTTTCTCTATAGAATTTTCTTCATCTCGTTTTATTTCCAATCTTGCGATCTCTGAGACCTGGTATTTGTTCACCCGTTATTCATGTTTTGAACAACCACTGTTAACATACCAACAACACTTCTTCTACTTAGGTTGTAGAGTGAATGTGCATTCTTCATTGCTATATTGATTCTTCTTTCTTATCCATGTTCTCTTCTGAGGCTCCTATCTGCGACTTTTGTTATTCTGATGTGGTTCTCTAGGAGGGACTGTCATTCTACAATCTTTGGCCATGTGTCCAAAGTTATTTCACTTGTGGCATTCCACCAAGACCATTCAAAAGTGCATTTGTGGCTTTGGAATTATTTTGACAGAATTTTATTGTTCTTTCACTTGTTGGTGGAATTGTTGGTTCTTTGTATCCATTTACTATAGATTTCCAAATTTCAAATCCCTGTGCCTGTATGTATGTTTTCATCCTTCTTCTCTAGAATGCATACTTTTTTCCATCAAACTATGGTATTCCATGTTTATACATGTTGTTTCTCTCCATGATCTACCTTTCAGTGGTTAAAATGATTCTTGAAGGAAACCACTCTGATACCAATTGTTGGATTACTGAGAGGGGGGGTGAATCAGTAATAGAGMAATTCAATCCTTTTTAACCACAATATGCAAGTGTTATATCAATCTAGCATTATCATCCAATAGTTGYAGAGTAAATAAACAATGAACAAAAGAGMAATCATACACAGTACATGAGTGTTTTTACGTGGAAACCCAAAGCGGGAGAAAAGCACATAATRATTTTTCTTATATGTATTTAAGAATTACATTCATTGGAAGCAMCAACTTCCTTTTKTTTCACGCTGCAACTGGAAGGAGGATACAACCCCCTAGTTTCTCATGCTACAAACTGAAGGAAGCTCCAACTCCCCAATTCTCTGGCTATGACCAGAAGGAGGCTACAACTCCCTAGTTTCTCAGGCTATAACCTGAGGGAAGMTCCAACTCCGCAATTCTCTGGCTACAACTAGAAGGAGAATACAACCCCCTATGTTATCCAACTACAATTGGAAGGTGTCTACAACCACCTATCCTTGCCCTGTCCAACCGCCCTGACATAGAAGTAGAATGATGGAACCATTGTCAAACTATCATTGTGAGATATACTGATGTAAACCTGCACCAATCAAATTGCACCAAAAAACCTATACCAATAACCTGAATAATGCATCAACCATGCATCAACCTGTAACCAACCTGTACCATAAACAAGTGCATCAACCATGCACCAACCTATATCAAACAACCTGTAATCAATTGTACCATAAACAAGTGCATCAACCATGCACCAACCTGTAACTCAATCTGTACCATGAACAAGTGCATCAACCATGCACAAAACCTGTACTAGTCATGCATCAAATACACATAAACTATGACTCATCAAGATGTACCAACATCATCAAATATACACCTCATGTATGTGCCAACTCATCAACTACTTGTCTCCACCATGTACCTAACATGTACCTCAACCAAAATCCCTTGTTGGTTACTATTCTTCTATACTGTCTGAGTTTATATTGACCCAGGGTTCATGTCTTTCAGGTTTCCAACAAAGCCTCTAAAACTATCGACCCTCCTGGTGAACCATAAGGCAACACAACACATAGAATGTGTTGCACAGTCTCACCCAAGATAACTTTAATGGGTGGCTATAAGACTCAGGTGTATACAGCCTAGGATTGAGTGTGAGATAAGGGAATTGAATATTGAACCATCTATTATACTTGTAAATTCAACCTACTATTCTTCACGACTATGTAGTAACTCCAACAACTTATTCCCTCAATATCGCAATAGTAATTAATGGGAAATATAGTAACTCATTCATTCAACATAACAATAACTATTGAATACGTTAAAGACTTTCATACATTCATAACATAACACAGATGTTACAGTGGTTCACCCCCTCCCATGATACATCCACAAAAATTTGGCTCTTGGCTCTTTTATTATGATAGTTATGCATCTACAACGCTGCATGCTTTACAATCCTCCACAGTCGGGTAAGATCTATATGAGGTGAACTAGATCGCACCAGGCTCTATAGCCTATGATATAACCCTCAATATCTACCTTCCTAAGTCCATTATAGCTCAACAACTTACAAAATAGGTCATACAACAAAAAACCTTACATATCGCATCAACTCATGCATGACTCCTATACAAACAATAATCTCAACAATATAAAAACCCTGAACCATACAAAAATCCGAACTCTCTATAATACCTTGGTATCTATATTTATACATTTATGGCTCTTCAAACATTACAATACCTTACCAAAACCCTAACCCTACTGTCATTAGGTCTTCCTCCCATGTGTGTGTGTTGTTATTCCTTCCAGCTGTTGCCTTCCTTGCATGTGCGCGTGTTGTGCTTCCTTCCAACTGTTGCTTTCCCCATGCATGCGTTCTTTCCCCAAAACTACCTTTCTTTTCTGCTTTGGCCTTTGGCTTACCTCCAATAGGCCCCCAACACTAACATGTGGCTCATCTCGAGCCACCTAATCTTTGTGCACTCCCTTAATCTCCTTGGTGATTGCCTGAAACTTTTCCTTCAGCTCTACTGCCTGTGTTTGCGCATACGCAGTCTTCTCCTTGAGTATGTCCACTATCTTGACTGCAATTTCATCACTGATCAATTCCACGCACTTTTCCTGGGTCTGTGCTATACATGCCTTGGCTTCCTCTGTTTGTGCCAAAACTTTTGTTACCCGATCCTACAGCGTGTCCATTTGAGCTTGGCGCTCATGTTTCTGCTTGGCACTCATGTTTCTGCGTTTGTGCAGTAATTAGCTCTGCCTGCAACCTCTTCATGTCCTGCATCCCTTTAATGCATTCTATGATTTGTATTGTCTTATGATTATGCTTGATCTCTTGGATCACTGCGTTGATCCTTTATTCTTCCTTGTCCCAATGTTGGACCTGTTGATCCTCCTCTAAGCTAGTCCAAAGATGTGCTTCTTTATCGAACAAGTCAATTGTTGTGCTGACCTGCTGCTCTATCTCCTCCAGTTGTGTTGTTGCTTCCTGCTTCCTTTTCTCCTTCACTGTTGGTGGAGTAGTTGGTGTGAGATGTTCTCGTATATTCTCCATCTCCTTCTGATATTGATCAATTACCTGTGCAATCCGATCAATATTTTCTACTGCTATGATTTCCTCTCTCTGCACGGCCTGTGGAATATTTTCGTAAGTTCCTGCCACTTTCTGCTCCAATCCTTTTATGTGCTCCCTTTCCTCCTGGGTCTCAGATTTACCCTGCTCATAGACTATTTCTAGTGTGTCTCGTTTCTTTCTTGCCTGCTTCAAGTTGGTTAAGTCCTTGCATGCTCGGTATTGTACCTCATGGTTCATGCTAACCTGAAACATGTGTAGTGCCCCTGATGGTATCCTTGTAAACACAAGTTGGATTGGCTTAAATCCTTCAAGGATTTCTTCACCACAATTTCGTCCATGCACAACATATTAGGGTTGATGTGGAATGTTATGTGTGGCTATAGTATTGCCTGGAATAACTCTCATTCTTCTTCTTGCACTCTTCCTTTTGTCTACGGTGTTGATGGTTCAATTCCCCTGCTTCTTTCTAGCTGCCCTTCCCCTATTTGTTGGAGGAGTTGTCACATGTCTACCAATTTCTGTTCAATCCTATCCCTATGGTGTGTTGCATGGTTGAATTTCTCAGATAAACAATTTTGAACCATTCTGGATATCATCTCCCCATCATCGTCCATGATTTTATACTCTAGAGGTGTTATTTGGGCCTTTTATTTCTTGCGCATGCTTCCTGGCTGCGTGGCTGACCTCTTGTTTTCCCCTGCTTCTTGTGGGTTGGGACTTGCTACGGTTTCTTGCACTCCCTCAACCTATTTTTGTTTCTCTTTGGTCGATTTTGTATTCTCCTTTTCCCCCTTCTGGGTCCTTGTCTTCGTTGGCCCTTCGTCTTTTTGTGTTGCCTTCCCTGACCCGTTCTCCATCTCTTGGGAACTTGGATTTACGGAGGCTGCATTTCTCCTTGCTCTGCCTCTTCTTTTGTTGTTCTTTTCGATACTTCCTGGGTGATGGTTGGAATCCTCCATTCATCATCCCATTCACTGATGACCATGTCGATGTCACCCTTTGTGATAAAATAGTGCATTTGTAGCCACTGCTTATCATGATCCTTCCTTGCCTGTATCCACATTGTGTGTCGTGTGGCCTGGAAATTGGTGATGTTCCCATATCGCGCGACAACTTCTAGTGTGATTCTCCATATCTGGGAGATGGCTTCTTATAGGTCACATATTTATCCCTCAAATATGGACCCATTCTCCTTTTTTCTCCTTGACTCTGGCCTGGCTCTGAGCAACAAATACCTCGCTCCCTGATTCAGTTTTGGTCTGGTACCAAAAACTACATACCTTGTCTCTTTCCATCCCATGAAGGCTATTAATGTGATTATCCATGAGTAGTGAAAATCTGTGCCTAGATCCTGCACATCCTTGCAGTCATCCAGGAACAAGTTCAATATATATGGTGCCCATCTCATTGAGGTTCCATCTACGCACTGTGTTGCAACTACAACAACTCCGGCTAGGACTTCCTCCCTACAAAATTTTCTTAGCAGCTTGCATGATAAGATTTTCGCGCCCAATTGTGTTGTGGCATCGTTGATTTGTTTGATAATGATCCCTCTTGTCTCCCTGTCGGTGCCATACTTCTTCTTCATCTCTTTTGCTAGCACTTTCTCCTTGTTTTTGTTATCTAGAAACATCATGAGATCCATGCCCCGAGTTGGTAACCCTGTTATTTTTGCGATAAGCTCAATGTCTATCGAGACACGCTTATCCAACCAGATGTCCCCGCCATGTGTGATTGCTAACAACTGTTTGAAGCATGTAGTTGTGTGTTGCCCTCTGCCAAAATTTGGTAAGTCCAACAAACCTAAAATTCTTATTTTCTGCAGCCCAACTTCCCATTGGAGTGGCTAGTCGATCGGTTCTCCAACCCGATTTGTGCCCATAGTCTGTAAAAATACCCTCTTTGCAAGTTCTGGAAACTTGTCCTTGTCTAGGACATCGTGGTCCAAGTATTTGAGCTTCCCGATATGGATCAGTAGATCTGGTCCTACCTGTACCCCCTCTGGTATGCGTGGTAGAACGATTTCTGTTGTAGGTTTCTTGCAAGGTGACCTGGGTATTTATATCTTGTCTTTCCTTGCCGATGGTGGATGGCTTGAAGTTCCAACAACTTCTGGTTGTTCCTCTCTATACCATTCTGGCCAATATGAGGCATATTCAACCATCCCTCTGGTTGTGTGGTCTGATATGGCCGTCCGCGACTCGTCTGGATCAACTGCTGACTCCCGGATCGATGTCGTTCCATTAATTCTCGGAGCTACTTCGACGTTATTCGGTTGCACCTCCTTTAGGGTTTCTATTTCCTAGTCCTGTGGCTCCTATGTTTCCACTGGTATCTCCTTACTCGTGTCCTACTGTGTTGGCTGTTGGTTTTCCTCCACTATCAGGGTGGGGTTCACTGGTTTTGTATCTGGAGATGAGATTTCTTCAACATTGACGATCTCCGATGGTTGTTGTTCACCTTCTTTTGTCTGTCCTCGTGACCTGGTCTGAACTCTGGTTTTCCTGGTGGTCTGGCTCACTTCTGCTTGCTTGGGCGATGCCATGGCGGTGAATATCAAATGTCTGCTGGATTCGAATGGTCTCTGTGATCTCTGTGAAGTCACATTGTGAACTTTCACCTCTGTTATTCTCTGTTTGTTCTCTTTTTGTGAATAGAATAATTTCTCCCGCATCCGTGTGTTGTATGGATTTCCTGTGAAGCTTGTCGAGGACACTGCCTTGATTATGGGTTTAATGCACTTTAATTACCAGTTCAATTCATCTCTAGCGGGTTCATACTTTCCATTACTCCTTCTTTTTCGACTTCTGTTGGCACGATTAATGTGATGTCCCATCGATCCTTTTCAGCCTTCAATTTTTCCTAACGTTGTCTTATCGTACTACTTTTACCAACTTTACTTTTCCCGCTTGTTTCCCCTTTTATGTGACTGTTGTCCTTATCCTATCTGAGGTTGTGTTTCTAAATTCGTGTGGCCTTTCTACCTCTGGCACACTACACCCTCTTTGGTTCTTCCCTTTTGGTTATTTATTTTTTATTTTTACTGCACGGTGGTTGGTCGACTATCCTTATAGATCTTTAGTCAGATCCCATTAATCACCCCTCTGAGTTCTGTTCCTGATAAGTCTCTTAAATGTACATCTCCTCCATCTGTGACATATTTTACCTCGTACGGTCCTAACCAATGCATTATGAGATTTCTTGGGTTCTGAAATGATTTGTTGTTGTACATCAGTACTAGGTCTCTGTTATCAGACTAATCGGTAGGTGCGGACACTAACAGATCTCCCTAGATCCACCTGGATCTAGAACAAAATAGGACAGGACATGACTCTTTCCCTAATTTATGACCATTGAATTAGCTAGTAAAGAGGAACAAGTGACATACCTTTTGTATCGCTTCCTAGGGTCTTTGTTGCTCCCACTTCACTCCGGTGCTCTCGTGAGGTCAAGACCAAGACAACACAAACCAACCAAAGTGAAGATAGCAAAATATATTCAATCGTCAACTTATGTGTATGAGCAAGGAATTACATAATAAAGTAAGAATGACTTTATGGGAAAAGGACATGCCGTTGTATTATATTAATCGAAAGTAGAAGATACAACCTGATCGCGTTGATGTCACAAGCTTCCTTTCGCTGACTCTTGGTTCCAACACACACTTGCTCGATTCTTGCATGAATAAGATTTGACTCCTCTTGATAGACTTGTTAGAGTCTCCAAGCTCCTGTTCAAGCTAGGTCCTTCACACAATTCCTTCACCAATTCTCCTATTAATCTTTCTTAACCTTTTCCGTGAGAATCCCATCAATATATAGGAGAGGATGAGATGGTTACTTGGATGAGAATGATCCCACCAAATCAGGGAAACCAGTAAAATGATAACCATTTGAATGCCAGCCCATTCTCTAGAAGATTCCCTTCTAGAACCATCGAGACTTCATCTTTTTCTAAGCTTGAGAACAAGTTCGCACCCTAGATATATAGCACAGTGCGATAAGTTCACACCCTAGCTGAAGGTAGCCTGCGAGAATGGGTCATTCTCGCACCCTAGGCTATGAGAAACCTGCGAACTCTCTTCAAAAATATGTTTTCTGGGAAGAGATGAATGTCACTTTTCTCAGGAGAAAGTTCTTGTTAGGATCATGAGTACACCATCATCAATACTCCATCAAGATGACCAAAATCATGGGTAACAGAATTCCCCCCAAAGTATGAGGTCAGAATCAGTGACAGCCAAAATACTTTGTAGACTGCGTGTGTGTGTCGGAAACCAGGAGCGCACCTAATCGGAAACCTGCGAACAACCAAGCATCTACAAAATATCATACTAGTTCTGAGGTAGGCATTCCCATACTCATATCACGAACGGATGACATTATAAGCATAGGTCATGGCCACAAATCATACACTGTGGATCCATGCCATCAAAATATCGCATAGCCACCAGGAATACACTATAGATATATGCAAGAAAATTCAAATTGAGACGACATAGCCATGAGACATACAAAGTGGATCTATGTGTCACAAATTATACATATTCCATCGCAACCTGGACAAAGAGATGATATCTAGGGTCTTCAATCGTCACCCGAAAGTACGAATCTAACCATGTTATTACATGTGTTGAAGTAGAACATGGTAGAAACCACTTGATTACCGGTCATTGATGAAACCGTTAACAAGTGCGAGGGAAATAACCATTAATGTCAATGACTCCCAAGGTACACTAATACAATACACTGAATGTGAATGGATGAGTTGAGGTCGAACATCCGATGGAATATTTCGATCAGGGGTCAATGATGTAAACCCACTGTCGAAAGCAAGGAAACCTGCCATTGAGGCATGCAAGTTCCAAGGTACCAAATAATTTCTAAGTCTTGTTTCCGGATAATGAGCTGAAGTCGATGGAACAAAACTCATCACAGGAGGGCCTTGATGTATCCCCCATCAATGACACGAAATGAGTAACATATTTCGAAGGTGAAATAGAATATGATATAAGTTGGACTGGACACAGCGAAGGCCAACACAGAGAGAATGGACAACTGCAGATGGCCGACTCAATAGAGGTTTCAGATGAACTTCTCTTGAACATATGAATGACACGACCAATGATTTGGCAACATTGACTCAGAGACGATGCAGGGTATGACCTTGTAGCAAATCGAATGAGAGACAAATGGATTTCCCAAACYGGMTTTAAATAATGAATAGGGGGGTGTCATGTTCAAGAGCGACACTTACTGCCAATTAATATGAATATGAGAACACATCCCTTTCCCAAATTTTCCCCCACCATTTCTGGTGAGTACCTCTTTATTTTTACACAAGCTTGAGGAGGATAACATATGCTTGTTGATATAATCTCATCCTTCRGATAAGTCCTTCGAAGTATGTTTAATGAACCCTAGGAAGGAGTGGTTCGGTCCCATTACGGGTCTGTCGATGTTTGTTTAATGAGTCCAAAGATAGAAAAMTCAAAGGTTTTTCATGATTATAGAGTCTGGAAAAACACTTAAAAGAGAAMTCTCTCAGTTCCTTTTCGTAAAATAGTCTGATGAGACCGAAAAAGAGATAAATTATCRCCCAACAGACGCTTTCTTCAAATACTTTAACGAGCGTGAAAATAGMAAGGTCGCTCGGCAATCTTTTCATGTTTAGAGAGTCTGAAAAGAGCTTAAAGGGGACTCCAGGGGGGTTCCTTTTTCGTATAACCTTGTTGAGCCTGAAAAAGTGATAAAAGAGTGCTCGATCAAGTTCTCATGTATTTTCGAGCGTGAGAATGGACAAAGACCAAGCTCGAGGTTTTGTACAAAAAACATAAAAAAAAACCATTAAAATATGTGATGAAGAAGAAAAAATATCTGCATCCCTGTGCATGAACATCGAGGTCATTACGTCTGCAAAAGTCGCACTCAAAAGGGTATTAAGCATTAGTTTTTAATAAATAAACAATTATAAAATCTAGTAACAAATGGTAAAAGTAAATATAAAGGGGTAAAAGTTATTTTTAGCATAATCATTTTAACTTTACCAATATTTGAGTCCAAAACCCCTCTTTTTCCCTTGAATTTCAATGCTCGGTTGCGGGAGTTACAAGCATCCATTCAACGAACCGTCTCCGACAGTGAGGTAAGCTCCTTGTCCTCTATCTTTTCACAATTTGATTTTTCATTTTCATTGGCAAAAATCATAGTTTTGAGTTTGTTTTGGGGGTTAAAGTTGCGCTCAACCATTCTCGCAGGCTAGCCACACGGGGCCTGCGAGAATGCCTCATTATCGTAGGTGACCCCAAAGGCACCTGCGAGAACCTCGCACTGTGCCTAAAGGGCACCTGCGAGAACCACAAAGTGGAAATTTTTTAAAAGTTTTTCTCAATGAAAAAGATATCAAGTGTTGAATAGAGTTACTAACTTTCTTCTTATGCTTCTTATGCAGGTATTTGGTCATCACCATGGTTTTGGAATGGCATGAAAGAGAGCACGAAGAAGATGATACCATTGTCAGGAATCATTCGGCCACCGTTGCCACTTTACGAGACTGTGGTCTTCTGAAATTCTTTCGTATCCTGGGTATGAGGGCCCAAGTCAGGTTATTGGAGTACCTTGTGCACATGTGAGATCCCGACCAGCAAGTATTCCATGTAGGGGTCCACACATTGTCCTTGGATATCGAGGACATTTACTTCTTGACAAGACTGTCACGGTGTGGGTATCACGTGAGCCTGACTGGTAGCAGAGGTGGTGGGATTCCCATGAGTGAGTACTGTCATTTGCATTGTGTTCCAGAGGCAGAAAGGAGCAAAGGGAAAGTAGCCATTTGGGGAGTGCGGGATTTGACCCTTCACACTATTTTGTTCACCATTACTTGTATGGATGGGAGCGTTTCTCCTCACATGGCTCTCTAGAGATACTTTCAGTATGCCATAGAGTGTACTGAGCCTCGAGTTTTTAACTGGGTAGACGCAGTGCTTCGTAGCATGAAGAGGCAGTTGACCAAATGCAGGCAAGGTGACCTGAAGCAATTCGGGTACAGGTCTTTGTTGGTGTCCTTCTTTCTCGAGAGGGTTCCCTTGCTGAGGCTATAGGTTGAGTGGGGTTTACTGGCTCCAACAGATCCAAGAATGTTGAGGTGGTGTCAGCTCATGGCCCGACACGTAGCTAGACCAATTATCAAATATAATGATGCCTTCTTCAACTAGTTACGACCACAGATGCTGATGGTCGATGATTATGCCTATGCTGGGTTGGACTTCCAAGGAGATCCAGACTTGGTCCTGCCCGAGGGCGCTCAGTGGGGGGATCTTGGTAAGAAGTACACATTTTTATTTTTAAATGTTTTTGTGAATTTTATCATATGCAAATGTTTTTTATGTTCGTCCAAGGTCTAAATACAAAATTCTTTTTTGATTACACAGACGTGGGGCCTTACCGACCTCCTGGTACTTCTCCTTTTCAGCAATTAGGAGAGGTAGCTCCAGTGCCATGATGGGACGCCAAAGATTATGAAGCAGTGGAACAAAACCTAGAGGGTTTGACAACAGACATTCCAGACATGCCCCTTGGAGAGGTTCCATGACGTTATCAGCGTCATACAGTAGGAGTGTCAAAGTCCATTGGCCGACTGCTTTGTAGGGTTTCCCAGGAAGTCATGTGTTACCATGAATGTCATCCATGATGTCACTTTGTAGAAGCTATGAGCTTCATATTTTGAAATTTTGGTCCTCGGACATAACTTTTTGTAAAAACTTTTTGATCGTCATATATACATACAGCTTCTACCGGTTTATCTTATGTTGTGTGAAAATTGATGTGATTGATTTATAAATGACCCAAATGTATGTCTAATACATAGTTAGATAATGCATCAATATAATCAAAATAATGTTCCAATAGGCGAATTCGCAAATACACCCGTAACAAAGTAGGACTTCGAATAGTATAGACATTACTTAACTGTAGTACTATGAGCTGCGAATCGAGTCGCACAACCAAATGATGGATTTTGAGCAAGATAGCATCAATCAAAAATTCGATAACGACGCTATACTCTGCAATATTGTTGGTCGCATGGCCGAGGCACACACCTCGTAAAGAGACAAGTTTGTTTGTGGGGGCGTAAATAGCCCATACAACAGAAGCAAGGTTCTGAGTACTACGGCTAGCACCATTAGCGAAGCCAATGTAGGGTAGCAAAGACTCTGACATCTGGAAATCAAACATAACATCACATAAGGGCAGAGACCAGATAACGACAAAAGCAAGCTATAGTAACACACAAGAAGTATGATACAATAAAAATACAGGTACTCGTGCACAAGTGATCTTATGCATAGTACTTCTTCAAGTACAACCCATTTTTGGGTTCACTCAAAGGGATACCATCGTAATCTACTAACTCATAAGATCCTTTTTCCAAAACTCGTCTAACGATATAAGGACCTCGCCACATGGCTTCGAATTTTCTAGCTCCTAGCATATCTCGATCTTGTTCATAGAGGAGAATGAGATCTCCTTCGGAGAAAATGCAAGGCTTGACATGTTTGTTGTATTGGGCCTTGACACATTTTTTCTGAGCTTCTATGGCTAGGGTAGGATCACGTCGAGTTTCATCTAATCGCATAAGACACAAAAGATGTTCTTCCTCAGCAAAAGCGTTTGGTAGGAGTTCAACAACTAGTTTTAAAGAGGGTATCTCGCATTCAATCGGGAGAATGGCTTCCAAACCATAGACTAACTGGAAAGGTGTAAATCCAGTAGCGGACTTGACGGATGTCTGGTAAGCCCACAATGCCGAAAACAACATTGTGTGCCAACTTGTTTTGTGAATCCCTATCATTCGTCAGAGCATAGTTATGAGAACTTGGTTAATTTCTTTGACTTGGCCATTGGCTTGTGGGTAATAGGGCATTGAGTTTTCATGGCGAAGACCCAAATTTTCAGTGAGTTTGGACATCATGAAGTTTCTAAAGTGGCTACCGTGATCAGTGACGATAGCCTGAGGAACACCAAAACGAGCTATGATGTGATTAAAAATGAATAATGTTGCGGTCTTTCCAGTATTATCAAATGTTGGCATCGCCTCGGCCCATTTCGTAAAGTAATCTACGGCTACAATAATGTATCCATGCCCCCCGGCCGAGTGGGGGTGACATGTCATGAAATCGATGCCCCATTTTGCAAAGGGACCAACGAAGACCACAAGGTGAAGAGGAGCAGGATGTGACTGTATCTTATGATTATAGGTCTGGCAAGCATGGCATTTTTGGACGACGATTATGCAGTCATTAAATAAAGAAGTCCAAAAATACCCTACTCGTAAGATCTTCTGGGTAGTAGCATACCCAGACATATGACCACCACAAGCTCTAGAATGGAAATCATTTAAGGATTTCTCGGCTTCGTCGAACGTGAGGCAACGTTGAAAAACTGAGTCAATCCCCCGACAATAAAGAGTATCCCCGAGGATAATATATTGATGGGCTTGGTAGCATATTCGACGTCGGTCATTACTAGAAAAAATTGGCCAGAAAGTCTAGGTTTGGAGATATACGATGATATCTCCATACCAAAGATCATCAGAACTAATGAGGAAAATGGATTCATTAGGTAATGAATCGGCTGCTACATTTTCCATTTCAGAATAGGGAAAGTCGCATATCAACTCAACAAACACTAAGGACTTCTTGGACTTGGCTCATGTGAATTCCATGTCAAACTCCTGGAGTATCACGATCCATTTGGAGTATTTTCCCCCTAGCAATTGACGTGTGAGAATGTGTTGCATAGGGTTGCAGTTAGAAATCACTGTAGTATTGCGAGAGAGGATATAGTACCAGAAGCATTGGAATACTTGGATGGCTGCCAAGGCCAGTTTTTTGACATGTAAATACTTGGTTTCGGTAGGCGTTAGACTTTGATTCAAGTAATAGATAACATGTTCATCGTTAGAATCATCCTCTTGGACGAGAACCATACCAATGGTGTAATCTGAGGTTACAAGGTAGAGGAAATAATCGTGACTGTAATCGGGGGGAAAGAGAAGTGGAGCACATGTTAGGGAAAATTTAAAAGCTTCGAAGGATTTGTTTGCGATAGTATCCCATACGAACTCAGACCCCTTTTTTAGGAGCCACGTAAATCCATGAGTTATCTCGGCGTAGTTTGGGATGAAACGATGAAGAAAGTTTTCTTTCCCTTGCAAACTTTGTAACTGGTGAAGTGTAGAAGGAGGAGGGAGATTAAGGATCGCCTCAACCTTTAAAGGATCTACCCTGATCCCTTGATGTGAAACAATAAAGGCTAGAAGTCGGCCAGATTCCACGCAGAAAACACACTTATGAGGATTCAGGCGTATGCGGTAAAACCAACAACGGACGAAAATGGCTCAGAGGTGGATTGGATGATCGACTCGGTGCATAGAATGAGCGATTAAATCATCCATATATGGTTGCACGATGTGCTTGATATCATGGAAGGCATAAGACATAGCACATTGAAAAGTGGCGCCAGTGGAGTCGCCAATTTTGTTATCGGACTAATCGGTAGGTGCGGACACTAACAGATCTCCCTAGATCCACCTATATCTAGAACAAAACAGGACAGGACATCACTCTTTCCCTAAGTTATGACCATTGAATTAGCTAGTAAAGAGGAACAAGTGACATACCTTTGTATCGCTTCCTAGGGTCTTTGTTGCTCTCGCTTCACTCTGGTGCTCTCGTGAGGTCAAGACCAAGACAACACAAACCAACCAACGTGAAGATAGCAAAACATATTCAATCATCAACTTATGTGTATGATCAAGGAATTACACAATAAAGTAAGAATGAATTTATGGGAAAAGGACATGYYGTTGTATCATATTAATCGAAAGTAGAAGATACGACCTGATCGCCTTGATGTCGCAAGCTTCCTTTCGGTGACTCTTGGTTCCAACASACATTTGCTCGATTCTTGCATGAAGAAGATCCGACTCCTCTTGATAGACTTGTTAGAGTCTMCAAGMTCCTGTTCAAGCTAGGTCCTTCACACAATTCCTTCACCAATTCTCCAATTAATMTTGCTTAACCTTTTCCATGAGAATCCCATCAATATATAGGAGAGGATGAGATGGYTACTTGGMTRAGAATGATCCCACCAAATYAGGGAAACTAGTAAAATGATAACCATTTGAATGCCAACCCATTCTCTAGAAGATTCCCTTCTAGAACCATCGAGACTTCATCTTTTTCCAATCTTGAGAACAAGTTCACACCCTAGATATATAGTACAGTGCGAGAAGTTCACACCCTAGCTAAAGGTAGCCTGCGAGAATGGGTCATTCTCGCACCCTAGGCTATAAGCAACCTGCGAACTCTCTTCAAAAATATGTTTTCTGGGAAGAGATGAATGCCACTTTTCTCAGGAGAAAGTTATTGTTAGGAGCCTGAGTACACCATCATCAATACACCATCAAGATGACCAAAATCATGGGTAACAATCTCCTTCCTTGAATGTTTTCTTCTTGATGTGTCTATCATGCCATGCTTTATCTCTTTATTTTTGAACTTGTTGGTGGAATCTTGCCAAGATTCAGTCTTCATCCATGGTCATTAATTGATTTAGTCTCTCCTATATTGTGCCTCATTTTTTCATTTGTGTGATGGTTGCTACGCGCAAGCTTGGTACTAAAAATTCTAATGGTACCACTGCTTCTTGGCTGTAAACTAGTTTAAATGGTGTGTTCCCTGTCAAATTTTTGCACGTAGTCCTGTATTCCCATAATACTACTGGTACTTTGAGGTTCGAGTCGTCCCTATTGATGTTAAAGATCTTTGTTAGGGTGTTCTCCAGAATTTTGTTGAATTCTTCCACTGTGCCATTCGCTTGTGGGTGATATGGTGTACTCCTCTAGTGATGGACTTCAAACTATTCGGTCATCGCACTGATGGTGTTGTTTATAAAGTTCATTCCTTGGTCGCTCATCAAAATTCTTGGACACCCAAATTGAGTAATGAATTGTTCAAATAAAAAGTGCGATGTTGTTTCTGCGCTGCAATCCTTCACTGGTGCGACCTCTTCCCATCTTGTTAGGTATTCTGTCGCGGTGATAATGTACCTAACTCCTGTTCTTTTTGTTGGTGGGTTGATTGGTCCCATGAAGTCTATTGCCCACTTATCAAATGCTTGTAATGTTACTTATGGTCGTAATGGCATCTCGTCTCTTTCGTTGGGTTTTCCTACCCTTTGACAGACATTACATCTTTGATAGTACTCCTTCGAGTCTCTGTGAATCATTGGCCACCATAGTCCTGTGTGCAATACCTTCTACATGGTAGCTTTACCTGCATAATTGCCTCCTTCTATTCCTTCATGGGCTTCTGCTAAGACTCTTGGTCTTTTGTGCTCTAACACATATCTTCGCAAGATGCTATCTGTGCCCATTTTGTATAAGTGTCCTACAATCAGTTGATATTCGAGAGCGCAGACTACCAGGTTTTTCTTCTGCACGGTACTATATCCTTGCGACGTAGTACCTATGCTCAAGTTCTGAATGATATCTGCGAAGTAATCATCAACATTCTATACTAAGAATAACTATGCATCCGGAAAGTTGTCCTCCAAGTTTGTAGGTTCTTCTCAATTGGTGACTCTTTATAGATGGTCAGGTCCTGCATTCAATTTTTCTAGCTTGACTATTACTTCAAAGTCAAATTATTGAAATAGTAGTGACCATTGACAGATTCTCCCCCCTAACACTAGCTTTTTGACTAGGTATTTCAGGACTGAGTGATCTGTGAACATCTTAAAATGTTTTCCCAGTAAGTAATGTCTGAATTTATGTAGTGCATAAACCATCGCTAGGCCTTCTCTTTGTGTCATGTTATAGTTTTGTTCTGAGTTGGATATCTTTCTACTCGCAAATGCTATTGGGTGATCCAAGTCTCCTGCTCCTGGATGTGCCAAGATAGCTCCAAGTGTTATGGTTGATGCATCTATATGCATGTGGAATGTCTTCTCCTAGTATGGAAATACTAAGATCGGTGCAGTAACCATATTTTCCTTTAGAGTGTCTAGACCGTGTTGAAACTCATCGTTCCACTGGAACTTTGTGTCCTTTATTAACAAATTTTCCATTGGTGCAGTAATCTGTGCATATCCTTTGATAAATTTCCTGTAGTATCTCATGTGTCCCAATGTTGCTCTTAGCTGACAGACTATTTTTGGTGGTTGTAAGTTAACAATTACTACAATATTTCTGGGATCTACTAATAAACCCTGTTTACATACTTTATGACCCAATAGTATCCTGAACGATGTTCCGAATATGAATTTATTTATGTTCAGTGATATCTGGTACTGTCTGCATCTTTATAACATTAGGCATAAGACTTCTACATGGTCTTTCAACAAACTATAAACTGTCTAATCATCCAGGTATACTTCGAGAAAATGATGGATGAATTCCTTAAATGCAACAATGACTACTCTAGAAATATTGTTGGTGCATTCTCCAGTCCAAACGACATCACTGTGTATTGGTAAGATCCCCATTCTGTCGCAAATGTGGTCTTGTATCTGTCTTCTTGTGCTATCTTAATATGATGGTATCCTGAGAATCCATCAGTGAATGAGTAAGCTTCATGTCCTCCTACATTCTCTAATACTTTGTCCGTGAATGGTGTAGGGAATGGGTCGTGTAACATCCTCAAGTTGACGTAGATCCTGATCCCTCCTTGTTTCTTGTCCTGCACTACCATCGGGCTTATCCATTATGATTCTTCAAATGGTTCGATGATGCCGGCTTCGAGCATCTTGTCAATTTAAACTTTGACTTTCTTCTTATATATTGGGTTTAGTCTATATGGTCGCTGTCTAATCAATCTTGCTTCTGGTCTAAGTGGTATATTCATTTCTCCTAGCTCTCTGGCTATGCCCTTCATTTCTGTAAATGTTGTGGGAAACAAGTCATTGTACTCGCGCAGTAACTCTATTATTCTTTCTACTCTCTGCTCATCCCAGTAGTCTCCAATGCTGGCAATTTTGGGTTTCTTAGCTGTCCCAATATTGACTTTCTTTACTTTGATTGGTGCAACAATAAATTTCAATTCTATAGGTGGACCTTCCACTTCTATTTCTGCTTATGCTTCTTCAATCTAAATGTCAAGCGGATCGTCTTCATCCGATGTTTCTCTTGTATGTGGTAACAAGACAACAGTTCCTTGACTGTATGTTTGTTCCGTTGTTGTTATTCTATGATCAATTCAACTTCTGGTTCTTTGATGAATATCACTCCTCTTATTTGTTTAAGCGCGACATCTATGTTGGGGTTCTCATGCTCGAATGGGAAAGTGACTGTAAAATTATGTTGCAATGTCATCCAGGTCATATTTCCTTTGTGTAATTCCTGTTATGTATACCAGTTCGTTGGTATGCCATCTAGGGTGTGTATGAACTGATGAGGCCATTCCTCTGGGGGTTTCAATTTTCACAGTGTTCTGCACTTATCCAAGTGTTTCGCTAGTGCCCCTTGTCCATCATATTTCTGTTGTTTTGTTGTTCTGCGCCGAACCTTATGTGTAATAACTGCTTACATTGGTACCAATCTGTGATTGTCTCTTTGTGCCTGCCCCACCATCTTGTAGGTGTGGCCTTGAGTTCTAAATCAAGTGATAACAGTCTCTGATTCTCTAGTACTGCATCTTCATATTGTGTCAAGAATGTTTCCAAATCATTTATTCCATGGAAACTAGGTGGTTCCCTGATTTCTGTGCCTACTCATCTTACTGCACAATCTATTCTTGCACACCTGCACGTGGAAACCTCATGTAGCCTTTGTTGCCAATTTTCTAAATTGGTATCTGAATCTGTTGCACATGAGGTAATGCTTCGCCAACTAAGTATCCCGTTTGTAGTTGGGTTTATGTAATCCTCATCACACATAATTTTTTTATACAACTAGTCGATTTCCTCTAAGTATAGGCAAGTAGGTTCTAAAAACCTCTCCCCTTCTAATGGGTTTAATGGTGTGATGACCCTGTATTCACCTGACTCAAATGTCACTTTCCTGGTCCTCAAGTTGATTATGGCCTGGTTTTCAAACGCCCAATCCAGAACAAGCAACACTGGGTAGGGTGTTGTTCCGTCCATTATTTCAATAAATTCAAAATCTTCTTTCATGCACACTCCATCCAGGTCTACTGTTACTCCTTTCAGTCTATCGATTGGTAGGACTCTGTGTTGGTTTTCCAATTTTAATTGAACAGGTGAATATCCTAATGTTGGTTCTCCCATGCATTGCTATGTCTTCTTTGGTAGTACATTGACTTCAGATCCTAGATCCAGTATGATGTCTCCCATGTTGAAATCTCTGATGTTGGTATTTAGTCTGAATTCCCTACTAGTTCTTCTTCTTGTATGTAGGTGATCGACAATTTTTGGTTCTAGTTTTTCTTTCGTCTCCATACTACATTTTTATAATATGTTTTGCAAGATTTTCACAGATGATGGATCATTTAATACTTTTACACATGATTGAAAAAATCCTTTGATTGTACTTACTTGTCCCATGGGTTTCATTTCATTGGTATGATCCAATAATGGAGGCATCTCATACTCTGGTACTTCCTTGTTTTGTTGTGCAATTGAAGTCGACGCTATGTCTTCCTTCTAAAAATATTGTCTGGCTTCTTTAAATATCTCCTTCTCCTTTTGTGTGTTGAACTGCTTCCTGGGTTCGACATTCTTCTTTACCCATTGGTTTTGTGTTGGGTCTTGTCGAACAACGTCGTTTCCTATTTTAGCTCCTCCACGAGTAACTATATTGATGTTTCGTCCTTCATCCCTTTCTTCAATGAAAATACAATGAACATTTTGGTTGTTTTGGTTCCTCTTTTCCTGGATCTTTACTAGTAGTGTCAGACATTCCTCTGTATCATGGTCCGATGCGCGACAATACATACAAGTGGCTGGTGGAAGTGGACATTCCCTCGCGTAATGTCCCAGTTATTGGTAATTGTGACATACCACTGGTCCTCTACCTCGTTTGAAACCTCCTCGGTCTCGTCCTCCACCTCTGTAGCCTGCTCAATATCCTCTCGGCATGTTATATTGAGGTGCCTAATTGTACTATGCGGTATTTTACTGAGGCTATGCCATGTTGTACTATGGTTTCACATTATTGTATGGTTGTTACGCAGTATTATACTATGGTTGCATAGTGTTGTATGGGGTTGGAACTTGATTAAACTGTGGCGCTACTTTCCCAGTCATCATTTCTTTCTGCATTCTATATGCGTTAGATGTCCTTTCTCACATAAAATCCATAGTTCTACAGTCTTTGTCATCATGGCCCATTGACTTGCAAAAGGTATAATATGATCTCTTTGGGACTGTCTGGTATTTTTGCATCATCGTGCAATGATAAGGGTCGTGACTCGGTTTCTTGCAGATTTCACACCACACTCCTCCTGTTGGTAGTGGATTTGGCATTCCTGCTACCATATATTGTGCGAATGTTGGACATTCGTTCTTGTGGTGTCCTTCCATCCTATGATGTAGGAGAATCTCAAGCGAGCCAGCGCGGAAGAAAAATGCAGCTGGACAAGTGCCAGCGTAGATTTTGAAATTACCTTGAAGTTGATGCGCAATCTTAAATGAAGTCATTAAGAAGGTGCGCACTTGGAAAATGTAAATGGACCTTGATCGATTTGCTCTCGTCCTTAGTAGGTAGAAGGCATTTATGGTAGTTAATGTAAAGTAGATAGAATTCAATTCTAGATTAGACAGTTTTAGAGCGCAAGAGGGAAACGAGATATAGACACCCTCATTATGTATTGTAACATTAGTGTATTATGAGAATAGAAGAGAAGCAAAGAGTTGTGTAGTAGACTCCATGTACAGAAGTTTTGAATTAATACAAAGAAAGTTGTGATTCAAATTCATGGTGTTCATATTCTCTGTGTATGCATCTTTGAATGTTATGCTCATGAATGTTTTACTCTTTCTGTCATGCAATTGATTTTATGCTATGTATGAATGATTTCTTGTTGAATGTTTAAAATCTGAGAGGAAAGGGTAATGGAATGAGTTTCAATTGTTTCTCTATCTGAGCAAGAGTTCCTGCAAGGAGTGCAGTTGAAGTGTCCGCAAGGAGTGCATTGACAAAGGGTTCATATAGGATAGATTTTGTTCTCATTCACCCAAAAGTGCAGTTGGGCATAGGAGCCGTACAAGGAGTGCGCAGGCCGAGCGAAGTCTTAGGGTTGCGAACCTGAGTGAAGTGTTTAGAGACTGCTGCTACAGGAGTGCGCAGGGTCGAAGAGATTCAAGCATTTGAAGAAGTTTAAGAGTTGCCGCAAGGAATGAGAGCAGGGATTCTCTGAAAGGTTTAGAGGCAGAGAAAGTTCAGAGGGATTTGAAATCTTCAAGGGTCGTTGAAGGCAGGAGAAAAGACCAAGTACTTTGAAGTTGGTGAGAAGGCGTAGCGACGTCGAACCCAGGAAGTTCTCAGAGGAAGAAACAGATGGTCAGAATTCTCTGAGGAGGATTCGCAAAATCCCGTGAGCTGTTAGATCTCACGAAGAAGTAGGGGAGTTACGGCGAAAGCATCAAAGGGTTCAAAGCTTAGAAGGAGTAGGACCGTAGATCCAAGCTGCAAGGGTTGTCGGATTTACACGTGGATATTGGTATCGGGTTTTCATAGGTTGAAATCCCGTAAACATTGCAACGGGAATCGCAATATTCTAAAACGCAAAATCTCGAAGGCAAAGAGAACGGTGGGTGGGCCACGGAGGAGTCAACAAGTGGACAGGTGGCGCATTATTGACACGGAGTCAAACTCCGTTGACCGTTTTAGAGTTCGGGGAGAGTGAAGTCCCGAAAACTTCGCATTTGGATTCGCGATATCGCGAAGTCCAAAGTGTCGATGGAACGAAAGGACCGTTGAAAAGTCAACCACGCGAGTGTATCAGAGCTTCGACAAATCAAGATTTGGGAGTTGAAAGGACAAGTTTCTCGACCTCGCGATCACTGAAATCACGACAAGGAAAATCCCAAAAGGGAAAGAGGAAAAGGTCAGCGTTGACTGATTCAGATTTTGGAGATTCAAGGGGCCAACACTTGACTGCCAGTTTTGCGAAGCCGCGAAATCCAATCTCCCAAAGTGTAAAGAGGGGATCCCGTGAGAGGTTGTTGTGGGTGCAGATTTCCCGATAGGGAAATAGAAGAGCCATTTAGAGTTCTTCAGGCCGGAGAAAAGGAAAGATCCTGTGCTGACGTCGACCTTCTGACCTGCGGGTTGTGGAGGGAGCGTGTGCTGGCGATCAGTTTGGTATCAGAGAACATAAATTTTTCTTTGCTTTCTGTAGCAGATAAAAAGAGAATTCACCATGCCGCCAAGGAGAAGGGACAGACAAACACCCGATCCAACAGCGGATAGGGAAATGCCGAGGAGAAGGGGCAGGCATATGACAGATCCAACCATGGAGAGGGAGATGCGTGATCTACAAGCTAGACTCGAAGACATGGAGACAACACAAAGACGTACAGTTAGTGCTGGGGATCTTAGTGATTCTGAAAGTGAGATTGAGGCTGAACATGAAGAAGAAGTCACAACTGAAGATGCATCAAACGAACGTTTGATCCGAGCTATTGCAAGGATGGGTGAAAAAGCGAAAATGGGCATTCCAGTTTATGAGGGAAATCTAGATGTAGAGGAGCTTCTAGACTGGATTAGAGCTCTAGACACATACTTTGACTATGAAGATGTCGAAGAGGACAAGAAAGTCAAGCATGCTGTCACCAGATTGAAGGGACACGTAGCATTGTGGTGGGATGAACTACAAGCTGACAGACACTGCAAGGGCAAGCAAAAGATCAAGAGCTGGGATAGAATGATCGTGAAGATGAAGGCAAAATTCATCCCCAGAGATTATCAAATTACTTTGTTCAGGAGGATGTAGAACCTGAGGCAGAAGCTGATGACAGTGAAAGAATACACTGAGGAATTCTACAGGCTGAACATCAGGGCAGGTCATCAGGAGAGCGATGATGAAAAAGTTGCCAGATACATGAATGGCCTGAGATATGATATCTAGGATGAGATGAGCATGGTAACCATCCGAACGGTGGAACATGCTTATCAGATGGCTCTGAAAGCGGAAGAGAAGCTGAGTCGAAAGCAGAGTCAGAGAGGTTGAGGCAGAAGTCAGTCGAGAGGCAAATTAGTTGCCCAGGATAAATATTAGAAGCCCAAGGAGGACTGGAAGAAACCTCAGACTCGAACTGAGAGAGGTGGAATTTCACAAAGAGGGAAATATGCTGAACAACGAGGACAACATACTGAGCAGACAGGAGATTATGCTGACAACAACACTTTTCCTCGTACTAGAGGTAGAGGAAGAGGAAGAGGTGGAGTAATAACATGCTTCACATGTGGAAAGAATGGGCACAAGTCTTACGAGTGTCCAGACAAAAAGAAGGAGAGTGGAGAAGCTCACATCGCCGAGGCATAGAGGTGGGATGTTGAGGTAGAAGATGCTAAAGGTGGAAGATCACTGATGATGCAAAAATCTCTTCTGACACCAGAGAAGGAGGTGGAGAGTTCATTCCAAAGAACCAGACTTTTCCGGAATGCTTGCAAAACCAAGGATAGGGTATGCAAGGTTATTGTAGACAGTGGTAGCATGGATAATCTCATTCTACGGAGATGGTAGAGAAGCTGGAGCTGGAGACGATTGATCATCCAAGCCCGTACAGAATTTCATGGCTACAAAAAGGACATCAGGTAACTATCACTAAACAATGTTTAGTTGAATTCAAGATAGGAGGATATAATGATAAGATCTTATGTGATGTCATTCCTATGGATGTTTTTCATCTATTGCTGGGTAGACCATGGAAATATGATAGGAATGCGATTCATGATGGGAGAATGAACACATATACCCTAGAGAAAAATGGGAGGACACACATGTTGCTTCCAATTAAAGATAACGAGGTGAAACTGGAAGTAAGCAACACAGTACTTCTCATGAGTGGGAAGGAACTTCTTACAGAGGTTAAGAAGAAGGAGGATCCACAATTCATTGTGGTCAGGAAACCGAAGATTGTTTTGACCAGCACAAGAGTGGATGATTTACCAGAAGAGATTCAGGAACTGCTGGAAGAGTTCACTGATATAGTAGTGGACGAACTACCTTGTTTGTTGCCACCGATTAGAAGCGTGAGTCATCATATTGATCTCATACCAGGAGCTAGTTTACCGAACAAATCCACATACAGATTGACACCGCAAGAGAATGAAGAGGTTAAGAGATAGGTCCAGGAGTTGTTGGACAAAGGTTTGGTCAGGGAAAGCTTGAGTCCATGTGTTGTTCCAATAGTACTCAATCCGAAGAAAGACGGAGGCTGGATGATGTGTACTGACTTGAGGGCGATTAATAAGATAACCATCAGGTACAGGTTTCCATTGCCAAGGATGGATGATCTGATGGATTGCTTGAGTGGAGAAAAGTACTTTTCAAAGATTGATTTGAAAAGCGGTTATCATCAAATTCGCATGAGAGAAGGTGATGAATGGAAGACAGCATTCAAAACCAACGAAGGGTTGTATGAATGGCTTGTTATTCCATTTGGCTTAACAAATGCGCCAAGTACCTTCATGAGATTGATGAACGAAGTCCTAAAGGAGTTCATCGGAAAATTTGTCATTGTGTATTTGGATGACATACTGGTTTACAGTAAAACAGTGGGCGAGCATCTGAAGCATTTGGCTACAGTGATGCAGAGACTACAACAGGAGAAGTTGTTGATAAACACGAAGAAGTCATCATTCACGAAGATAGAGATCATTTACTTGGGATTTTTTATTTCTGCAAATGAGTTGAGGATGGATCCAGATAAGGTGGAGGTAATCAAGAATTGGCCATCACCGAAGAATATCTTTGAGGTGAGAAGTTTTCATGGATTGTCTAGTTTCTACCGAAAGTTCATCAGGAATTTCAATGGAATTAGCGTAGCGATGATGGATACAGTGAAGGAAAGGCACAAGTCTTTTCACTGAACAGAAGAGGCTGAGAAAATTTTTAATCTGTTGAAGAGGAAGATTACAGAACAACTAGTTTTGGTGTTGTCGGATTTTCGAAAGACATTTCAAGTGAAATGCGATGCAAGTGGATTCGCAATAGGGGAAGTCTTGAGTCAAGAAGACAGGCCGATAGCATACTTCAGCAAGAAGCTGAATGAAGTGAAAGTGAAATACTCCACTTATGATAAGGAGTTCTATGCTATCATACATGCATTGAAGAAATGGAGGCATTACTTGATTCCCAAAGAGTTTGTCTTATACAGTGATAATCATGCATTGCAGTTTGTGACGCAATAGGAAAAGTTGAATCAGAGACATGTCAAATGGGTGGAATATATGCAAAACTTCACTTTTGTGATTAAACATATTTCTAGTACTGCTAACAAAGTTGTTGATGCTTTGAGCAGGAAGTGTTTGCTATTGCAGGAGTTCAGAGTCAAAACGTTCGGTTTTGATGATCTCAGGAACATGTACATAGATGATCCAGATTTTAAAGAGGTGTATGAAGCAGCTGAGAATCCAATTCTCAGAGATAGAAGCCAATGGGTAGAGTACATGATCCAGGAAGGATTACTGTTTAAGGGTAATCAACTGTGTATTCCAAAATGCTCCATGAGGGAGAACCTGTTAAAGGAGAAACACAGTGGAGGATTGGCAGGACACTTTGGTCACGAAAAGACGTTCGCAAAGCTGAATGAATCATATTTTTGTCCGGGAATGCGAGCATATTTCAAGAGATTCGTGGACAGATGTAGAATTTTCCAGCATTCAAAGGGAAGAAGACAGAATGCGGGGATTTATCAACCATTTCCCATACCAGAAAGGCTGTGGGATGCAATTAACATGGATTTTGTATTGGGGTTGCCAAGAAAACAAAGAGGATTTGATTCAATATTTGTGGTAGTGGATAGATTTTCCAAGATGGCACACTTCATTCCATGTCAGAAAACCAGTGACGCAACTCACATTGCGAATCTATTTTTCAAAGAAGTCATTCGACTTCATGGTTTTCCAAGGAGCATAGTTTCAGATCGAGATACTAAGTTCATAGGGAATTTTTGGAGGACCTTATGGAAGAAGCTGGGAACTAACTTGTCATTTAGTTCAGCTTATCATCCTCAGATGGATGGACCGACGGAAGTGGTGAACAGGAGTCTGGGAGACTTGTTGAGAAGCTTGGTGACAGAGCACCACAGCCAGTGGGACCACATATTACCAGAGGCAGAATTTGCTTATAACCACTCAGTTAACAGGAGCACAGGGCAGAGTCCATTTCAGATTGTCTATGGCATGCAGCCGAGAGGAATTTCTGAGTTGAGGGATTCATAACAGATTGCAACTAGGAGTGCTAGTGCAGAAGATTTTGCAGAGGCGATGAAATAACTTCACAGTCAGGTGAAGGAGCGATTGCAGAATTCAAGCCAGGAATATAAGCGCAGGGAAGATCAACATAGAAGACAACTTCAGTTTGAGGTTGGTGACTTGGTTCTAGCACATTTGAGAAAAGAAAGGTTCCCGAGAGGAACATATAATAAGTTAAAGATGAAGAAAATCGGGCCATGTAAGGTCTTGAAGAAATTTGGGGCGAATGCTTATGAGATTGAATTACCCGATGGGATCGGAATTTCTCTGATATTCAATGTCTCAGATTTGTACCCATACAAGGCTGAGGAAGCAGGGACAGGAGATGAACAACCAGTGATCCAGTGGACAAAGTAGATGCCAGTTGCAGATAAGCCGTAGATGGAGCGCATACTAGATAAAAGGGTGAGCAAGAAGACCAGGCGAAAGGAATATTTTGAGTATTTGGTCAAGTGGAGAGGCCATCCAGTTGAATATGCCAGCTAGGAGAATGAAGCGGAGATCCAGAAGCATGGACACATAGTGCGTGAGCTCATGGACAGGAGCCCGAGAAATTTTTCAAGCCAGGGAGTATGATGCAAGAGCATCTCAAGCGAGCCAGTGTGGAAGAAAAAGGCAGTTGGACAAGTGCCAGCACAGATTTTGAAATTACCTTGAAGTTGATGCGCAATCTTAAATGAAGTCATTAAGAAGGAGCGCACTTGGAAAATGTAAACGGACCTTGAGCGATTTGCTCTCATCCTTAGTAGGTAGAAGGCATTTATGGTAGTTAATGTAAAGTAGATAGAATTCAATTCTAGATTAGACAGTTTTAGAGTGCAAGAGGGAAACGGGATACAGACACCCTCACTGTGTATTGTAACATTAGTGTATTATGAGCATAGAAGAGAAGCAGAGAGCTGTGTAGCAGACTCCATGTACAAAAGTTCTGAATTAATACAAAGAAAGCTGTGATTAAGACTCATGGTGTTCATATTCTCTGTGTGTGCAGATTTCCCGATAGGGAAATAGAAGAGTCGTTTAGAGTTCTTCGGGCCAGAGAAAAGGAAAGATCCTGTGATGACGTGGACCTTCTGACCTACGGGTTGTGGAGGGAGTGTGCATTGGCGATCATCCTACATGTGGTACATTGAACGACTTCTCATTTTTCCTTGTTCTTATTTTGGTTCAGCTGAAACATTAAGTTCTTTAAATCCTCATTCAACTCTTCGGTAGCTGGATCTGTAAGCTAATACTGATTTCTTTCTAGTTACAGGGCTGCCTACAAAGCCTCTTCTTGCGTTTGGAACTATTTTTGTCGCAAGGGATATTTTAAGTGTGGTAACAATGAATTGACAAATAAGTGTCTATGTTGTGTCTTGGTCATGAGATACTTCAACTTTCCCTTCAGTCCCTTGAATCTCTGATCAATCTCCCATACAAAATCTCCTGGTTTCTGTCTTATTTTGATCATCTCATTCATGTACTTATCCTCTGAGCTCGGCTTCTGGAACTCATTTATCAGTAACTTCTTAATATCTGTCAGTGTCCTTGTTGTCCCAGTAGCACTGTTTGCGTCTAAACTCATGTACCAGTCTAGTGCACAGTCTCTTAGCGTAATAGATAGTTGTGAAAGTTTGGTATCTTCATCAGTGATCTATTTTTCTTCCCAAATATTTGCACAAATGAGAAAAATTTTCTCAAGGTATTCTACTGCTTCTCCTCGAAATTTGGGTAACCTGATGGTGGGATCGTGTCCTGCCATTCCGAACGTTGAACTACTACCTCCGTGCGGTGTAGATACTTGACTAGTGTTTCTTGAATTGGCTCCTCCAGGTGTTGTTCCTTGTGTAGATGTACTTCCTACTATATGATTGCTTCTAAACTTTGGTTGTCTAAACACTGGTGTTCTCTTTGGTGTATTAGTCACACATGGGTTTATGGGTTCCACACTGACATTAATATGGATAGGATGGTTGCCTTCTCTTCCCATTCTTGGACCTCTCATCTTCCTCTCATATGTTGTGCACAATATTTCCTCAATCTGCTCCATAGCCCGAAGATCCTCTATCTCTTCCTCATCACTCTCCAAGCCTTGCCTTACGACTATAGCTCTCTTCTTGGTATTCACCTTGTATTGGTAGGGTGCTCCGCTACAGATCTTTCCAGTTTTCTCCAAGATCCACCAGATCTGGTCATCATCCATCATGATCAGGTCCAAGGGTTCCTCCTTCTTTCCCTTGTCCTTTCCTCCTTCCATTTCTCCTCTCTCTGTCAGTGCTTCCCCACTTCCCCCATGCACGTAGGGAAGTTTAGCTGTCTGATTCCATTGTCATTACACCTTTTTTATATAAAAGTATCTTAATAGAAGTATACAGGGATTGAATGTACCTTCCTATAGGTCCACGTACAAACTCCTTCTCCTCTACATTGTATGACTTCGCTGTGTCTACCGCAAACTCTGTGATAAAACCTACCACAATACTGTGCAACCAAAAAATGACTGCGCGGGTGAATTTGTTGTTCACCTGCTAAAGTTTCTCAAGTTGTACTGGGTTCCACTCTAGCTGTTGAGTCCGATTTTTTGTGTGGTTATCCTTCAACCTTAGTATCCACTCTTGCAACAAGTGTGGAAAATCACAGAAAAATACCTTGTGTAAATCAGTAAACACGTATTTCTCCATATATTTGCAGGGTGTTATTCTAGGGTTTCTATTGTCTTTCTGTGCAAACTCTAGCTCCATAGTTCTTAGCCAAGTTTTGATCTCTGATTTTGTAGGGTTCCACGGTCTCAACATCTCCTTTTAATAGCTCATTTCTCTCTGGCCCAATATTTTCTTGATCTGTCGCCAACAACTCTTCGACTTATCATGTCTACTCAATCCTCTCCTGTTCCTACCAATGACAACAAAAACATTTGTTGGTTACTATTCTTATATATTGTCTGAGTTTATATTGACCCAGGGTTCATGTATTTCATGTTTCCAACAAAGCCTCTAAAACTATCGGCCCTCCTGGTGAACCAGAAGGAAACACAACACACAGAATGCGCTGCGCAGACTCACTCAAGATAGCTTTAATGGGTGGCTGTAAGACTCATGTGTTTACAGCCTAGGATTGAGTGTGAGATAAGGAACTGAATATTGAACCATCTATTATACTTGTAAATGAAACCTACTATTCTTCACGACTATGCAGTATCTCCAACAGCTTATTCCCTCAATATCGCAACAGTAATTAATGGGCAATATAATAAATCATTCATTCAACATAAAAATAAATACTGAAGACATTAAAGACCTACATGCATTCATCACATAACATAGATGTTAACATGGTTCACCCCCTCCCGGGCTACATCCACAAAGATTTGGCTCTTTTCTCTTTTATTATGATAGTTCTACATCTATAATGTCACACGCTTTACAATCCTCCATAGTCGGGTAAAATCTATATGAGGAGGACTAGATCGCACTAGGCTCCACAACCTATGATCTAACCCTCAAGATATGCATTCTTAAGTCCCTTCTAGATAAACAACTTACAAAATAGGTCATACAACAAAAACCCTTACATATCACATCAACTCATGCGTGACTCCTATAACGACAATAATATCAACAATACAAAAACCTCGAACCATACAAAAATCTGAACTCTCTATAATACCTCGGTATCTATATTTATACATTTCTAGCTCTTCAGCCATTAAAATACCTTACCAAAACCCTAACCCTATTGTTGTTAGGTCTTCCTCCCATGCGTGCGTGTTGTTATTCCTTCCATTTGTTTCCTTCCTTACATGCGCGCATGTTGTGCTTCCTTCCAACTGTCGCTTTCCTCATGCATGCATTCTTTCCCCAAAACCACCTTTCTTTTCCGCTTTGGCCTTTGGACTGCCTCCAACATCCCTCATCAATTTCATCATCCAAATATTATTTTTAACTTCGTAATAGACCTGGTGTATATGATCACATACCTGCAAACCTTCCTTAACTTTAACAACAAAAGACTAGCATTTTCATCAAACTTTACTTTAGTCTAACATGACTAGTTTTGGATTAGTCAACAACCCTAACTTTAAATAAACATAACTATGTAACTGTAATGAATAAATATTTTAAAATAGTACACAATGTTCTTCAATGTATTTTATACAATTCCTCCATGTTTCACTACTTGGAACCTCTCA
>ML806949.1:12294-24670 GCA_009831015.1 Picea engelmannii | reverse complement strand
TAATGCACCAAGCAAGAATAGAAACCAAGCTGATCAGATAATCCCACCCAGAGGCTAGCGCACACCTTCCCAGAAACTTGCGCACAAGCTGCTACTGCACCTGCGTAGATCCAGTTCTCTCTACAACTACTGAGATGTGAATAATGAGAACTAGCACCCTATATTTATACTAGTCTGGTCAGTCTTACTGGGGCCGACTTCTCCTTCTGGGTACTAATAAATTCATTTTAAATATATTTCTGCAGTCGACAACTTGTCTACAGTTTCCTTCATTTCTTTGCTTCCTTCCGGAGTATTCTAGTCTCTTCATAGATCATAATAGAGGTTCATACCTCCTGAAGCTACCATAATATTAACATTCCTAGGGTTTTTGTAAAGGGTTATGGGATGTCGGCCCATGGGTTCTCCCATGTTTAGGCCTTATTGTAAAAGTATAAATAAGTGTAAGAGTGTAAGGTAAAGAAAGAGAAGAAATGTAAGAGTAGTAGAAGCAAACTCTAAGTGGCTTGCAAGGCTAAGTGTAAGTAGTTTTGGGTTGCTTAGTGCAACAAAATGTGTATGTAAGGATTCGTGCTTGATAGAAAAGTGGCCTTTGTGCAGTGACCTAGTTTTTAGGAAGGAGGATATGGCTCTCAGTGCATATATCTCCTTTCCTTTGCAAAGCTTATCTCTGTGGCTTAGTGCATAGGAGTTGATGAATTTAAGAGATTCAGAAGAATAATAAAGAAGATGAAGAAGTTGGTGGACGTAGCCCCACACTGGGGTGAACCATGTATATATTGTGTCTCTGATGTGCTTTGTGCTATGTGTGTTTGTCATTTATCTACTTAGTGCTTTGTTATTATGTATGATGAATAGATATGATAGTGCTCAATGCTTACTTGTGCTTTATGAATGAATTCTATATCTAACTCGTTGCTATGTGCTAGGTGGTTGAAGTAATTAATCTTTACTGTTACTACGTCGATCTATTTTAGTGTTTGTTCTGCGATGTTAATGAAGCTAATGAGTTAATTCATATCATATTCTAAGTGTTATTAAAGTACTTGAGAAGTGTTGTAATCACATATCGGTGTCCCAGCTTGGTTACAGACACCTAAGTCCTATAAACCCCCCTGCCTCTACCTCGGGTGAGACTTCACGTGCTTCGCAGGTGTTGCCGAAAGGGCCGATAGTTAGGGTTTTGTTGGTGCGTTGTTGGTGCGTTTTTGAATCGTTGAACCCTGGGTATGCCCCTATCCCAAAAACGCCCATGGATAATAACTCATATATTTGCAAGATATCAATTGGACGGGAAAGGAGTATTTCTATTAAAAAATGATCAGCAGAAGTGAAAATATTACAGACTTCTGTGTCAACATGGTTAAGAACTGAGAAACTAAGTTCCTTCCAGTTGGGCCTCCACCACTTCAATCCTCCACCAAAGGCAAGCTCATAAGAGAGAAACAATGAGGTTCTCAATCAATAATGGAAGAGCTTGGGGGATGAACACTTTCTTCAGACTTAAAGGACAAAGGGAAGCAAACTCAATATGAAGTAAATAATTTCTCCAGAGTAACTTTGCTCTCAAAGTTGAATTCTTTCTCCTCTTTCCATAGCTCGGAATTGGCCAATTTATAGCCTTCAGAATGGAACTAAAGAGTCGATTCGGAACGTTTCCAGTTATGGAAGGCCAAGGATCATAGATATCATGTCGTGACATGGAAACCCAACATTTAATTTCATTTTTTGGCACAAATCTCGATGTACGCGGGCTGTAGTGGAGCAGCCTGCATATACGCATGTTGTATAGTGTGCAAGATGCATACATGTGGAAAAATATTAATTTTTGTCTTTAGATTTTGTCAACAGGGAAGATAATTCTACATAGGGAAATGGAATAAGGCTCTTTGTAAAATATTGCATAGGGTAAGGCAAATCTTGCTATAACACTGACATTTACCATTAGGGTCCCTACATTCGACTCTGCAGTATCTTTACCTCTACCACATTTTGGTATTGTCAACCGATAACACTCTCCCCCACATGAGTTTTCCCATTCATAATTCCCCTTGGCAAATTGACACTCATGCTAATTTCACCCCCTAGGATTGGGAGTCCCGATAGTACTTTACACTTTCGAGAATGAACCCCATACTTTTTCTTATCATATTGATAACCTTCCCAATGGACTCCCCAGTTCATATCACCTTACACTTGGTTCTATTAACTGCACCCCTGCAGTTTCATTATCCATCCATCTCATCCACTATCATTTTTCCCATCTGCATATTGTCCTCCATCCACTTACCTAATACATAAACCCACCCATGGGGACCCCACCCTCCACCAGTTCTCTTTAACAAACTTGTGCTCTAAACAGGCCCAACCATCTTTCATTGGGGCACCCATTTCTCTATCTATATACTCAACCCAAATTATTCTTTATTTCTTTAGTAATTGTATAAAGTCCTTGTTTCCAACAGATACATATATTTTTCAGTTTCCATCCCCGATGGCCTTCTTTTACTTGGAAACACAACCCTTGTCGCCCTTGGTTGGGGCATCCACCCTTTTTTTATTGAAATTGTTAACAAACCCCGAGTATCCCAAATCCATGTACCCACGATCTCTGAGTTTGCCCACTTTGTTAGATTTTGGCACAGTTTAACCCCATATCTAGTCGTCTCCCTGACTCCAGATCCAGTTTTACAGTTTCTTCCAATCATCCCTCAACACCCCAACCAAGGGCAGTCTTGAGTCCCATAGTGTCTTGAATTCATCCATGTTACCCATAAGTACTTGATATCACCCATTATTCAGTGGATTTAAAGAATCTCTTTGCTTCTTGACGTCATGTCTCCCTTCCTGTCGACATCAGCACAACTTCCAGAAGGGCGACAATATCTTGATTCTCATTACCTTTTCAATGAGGAGTCTCGGACAACACAAAAAGAGTCATCGTCACTTTTTGATTCTGTTGACCCCCATAACATTCAACTTCAACAAACTCTCATGTTAAGTTGGGTCTTACTACGCGACTGTTGCAGTTTTCCATACCAGTCGAAGACCTCTAAATTTGTTAGGCCATCAATGCCTATAATTCATCGACAGCTCTTACCATCGTCTGTTACTCACTTTAGAGAAAGTTCACCATTCAGAACTGTCATCTGTCATTATAAACCTCCCCCGAGGGTGCTACATTTATCTACACCATAATACATCTTTAGTTATAGTCCAACATTTTGGTTTCATGACAGGAGCATGGGGCATGCCTGCCTCATTTGTATACATATTTTATTTTTTCTTCCTAGAGAAAGGTTTGGTTCCCACAATTTTCCTTCTCCCTCCGATGAATCTCTGTTACAGTTCCTCTCTTCACTCTTCCTTACAATGACACTCTCAACAAAAGAAAGATTGATGTATTTCGGCTATACGTATGCTCCTAACCTCACACATCAGGGGGCATCTGTTATCATTGAAAAATCATTTGCAACATTGCACACAATGGTTGAAGAAATATATCAATGCCAAAATCAATTAGTACACCTACAACATCAAAATCCATCAAAAAGGCACAAAACTATACACTTGGTCCAAAAATTAAAGTGTGCAAATTCACCAAAGGAAGTGAACGCACTGTGCGCAGAATGCACGGGCCAACAAAATCCTAATCACGCACTGTGCACAAGATGCACGACTGTCTATGAGAAAATCCACACATTTCTCATGAATGACACATTTATAAATCTTGTCAGCCTCTCAAATACATCCAGTCCGACCCCCAACATGATTTGACACTCATATCTAAGAAAAATCTATCTTGGAGGTTGGTCAAGGGATAGGAAGTGCCCTAAAAGGCCCCTTGTTCACACTATGAACTAGTTGTATCTTGCCATGAATGGACACTATAAATATGTGCCATGGGGGTGCTAGAAAAATAAGAACTTCAAGGTATTGTTATGCTGCAAGAATTTTTCTTAGAGAAGAGAAGAGCAGAGTTCTCTATTAGGGAACTCAAGAGCCCTTCCAAGGAGGAATATGGGATTCATAAGTCCCTTTGTTTATCTACGATGTTATCATATCAATATATTGATCCACTGGTAGCTATATGATTGTCATTTTTTTTTTTCATGGTTCTAGTTTTTGCAAGATTCTCTAACATCTGTTTCTTTTTGTTTTTAGTTTTATTTCCTTGTTTAATGTGTATTTGGTTATCTAATCAACTCACAAACCTCTATCTTATTTAGATGACTTAACTAGGCAAGTAAGTGTTGTGTTTTTTCTCACCCATGCGAAAAAACCAACACAACACTAAGATCACCTAGGACTCACCCAAGCAAGACGCATCACTTCCCTAGATCAGAATTCTGAAATTTAAAGTTTAATAAATTAGGGTTTCCTCTTAAAACCCTAAGTTGTAGTATCAGTTGCAGTTGTAGTTGTAGTGCCAGTTCCTTCATGCCAATTGCAGTGCCAACACCAATTGTAGTACCAATTGCAGTGGAATTTTTTGCGAAGTGTTGAGACTGATTTTTATTGTCCTAGTGCGCCTTACCCTAGAAAATCTTCAACTACCTTTATATTACAAATTGCATCACCTTTGAAGTCGTAAAGGTTCATTATTTCTTTCCACTATTGTTGGATGGTACCACTACCTGTCGATGATGTCAGAGGTATGTACTTACATATGTTTAAACTGTATCATTATTTTAAAGAGTACTTTTAGGAGAAAGGATTTTTTTACTAAGCAACAATCATAGATCCAGAAGGATCTCAGATCCAACACATTCACAAGAACTATGAACCCCAGGTTTTATTACTTTTATATGCCTCTACTTGTTATGACATTATTGTGATCTTAAGAATATCCATGTTGCATTTGTATCTGTTGAAGTTATCATACTAACCATTGGTAAAAAATTAAATTCAAAGTATTAGATCAATTAAAGTTGATATTATATAGTTTATTCCCTAACTTAGATTTATGTCAAGATAGCATATTGTCTTAGTACAAAGGACAGGTTGAAGAAACTACTTATCATATTGAGTGAAGGAGACTCGGAAGAAGAGAAACACACTCATTCTTGAAGACGAGAATCCAGGTTCCAGGTTTGATTGATTAAAATAATAAGATTCACATTTACACATATCAAGTTTGATAACTGTTAAACACTAAAGTTGTGATAGAAATCCTTGAAAAGTTTTTTTATTGAATACTTGGTAGCATGTGAGCACTATTGAGATAAATGCTTACCGTAATCATTTACTAGATATAACTAACATCTCCTCTAAGAGAAACTTCTTGTTTTGTTTCCAGGTTACCATGGAGGAATGATTGATCACAACACTAGAAGATTGTTTCTCTCATTCCTTATTATTTTATTTCTTAATTTTTACCCTTGTTTCAGGCATGTCACGAGTGATAGCTCTAAAAGAGATACTATGATGATTGTTCTCGCTATTGTTTTATTATTATTATAAAGAGTATTATTCTTTTCTGTTGTTTCTCCCTTGTTGTTCTTGTTCCGGGAAGGTCACAGGTGATAACCCCAAGGAAGCTATAGCTACAGTTGCAGGAGACAACATATTAGATGAGACATGGAGAAAACTATCCAATTTGTATACACGATCGTATACATCCATGTAACAAAGAAGATGAAGAAGAAGCTACTTTTGAGATACATAGTATCTCATATGGAGATTGATTGTAAGGAGCAGAAAGCTCCAAAGATGACTGAACATTAGAATAGAACTCACAGTAGACTTGGTCAATGTATAATTAAGCCACCTTGACAGGAAGAAGAATTCGTTTGAATTTTGACTCAACTTTTCACATTAATACTTGCTATTCAACACCAAGTATATTCTGTAGAGACTATGAGTTTTTTGTAGACTCAAAAGAAATCAAGACTCAGTGTAAGCATGATCTCATAAAGGATAAGATGGGGAAAAGGGACATCTTCCAGGACTGGCAAAAAGATGGAATGAGTTGAGAAGACTATATCATAGCTTTAGAGACCTCTTGGAGACATGAAATATCCTGATAATATTCCCTTATTTTAGTGACAAAGGAGGAAACCAATCCGAAGGATTGGGATATAGTTTTTTCCTTGAGACTAGAAGGGAAGTCAATGGTGACTTCCAAGATTTATCTAATAGATAAATCATGTTTTATATAACAGTATAAAGATGTACAAATCTTGATTTGTGTCCAGATAATTCTACCAGCAAGAGGGAGAATTATATGACGAGACACTTTCTCTAGTAATTGTTAAATTTAGAGATGCTATTAAGTTCTTTTCAATTTACTAGATAATAATAGCATAAGCAGGATCATTGAAAGAAACACAATCACAAGGTACACAACATTTATCCTGGGAAACCCTCATGGGGGAGAAAACCTATAAAAAATTTCCTTAATATATATTGCCAAAACAATGCTAAGATAATAAACCAAACACTAGAGAATATCCAACACTGAGCAATGAGACTCTCTCTTTATCTGCTTCTTCTTCTGAAAACTGCAGCTTCCTTCAAACTTGCACACTAGATGAGTGACTTGAGTGAGTGTGAGAATGAGGCATCATCCTCTCTTATTTATACTAGCTACTAGGATTTAGGGTTGTGTCTCTTCACCAAGCTGGGCCAAATTCTTTAATTAGTGGCAAAAACCACTTTAATTATCCCTATGAACCGACTTCTCAGTTAGCATCATTTAATTAGGGTTTTACCAATCCAAAAAAGGGGATTTGGTCATATAAAAATCCCGACATGATCAATCCACAAAAGGATATTGATCTATTTAATAATAACTCAATAATAAGTAGAATATACTTCGCAGTTACAATTTTTCAGCACTCCCCCTTAACAAGAAGGGTATTCTACAATACAACATAATTAGGAGAGAGTGAGGGTAGAAACATCAACAACATCTGGAACACTTACTAACATATCTATAAATCTACGGAAGTTTTTCTCATCATCAATAACATCATCATTCACAACATGGAGCTGGAATGGCATCATCATAATTATTCTTTGCATCAACATCAATTAGTATAACACTAATACAACATCATCAATCAATGAAAGACTGAAACATCATCAATATCTTCATCATGAAGCTGAAGTAGCAACATCATCATCATCTTCAACATGAAGCTGAAGTAGCATCATCATCTTCTTCAACATGAAGCTGAAGTAGTATCATCATCATCATCTTCAACATAAATCTGGAATAACAACATCACCAACACGAGGTTGGTACTCCAACATCAACAACACAAGGCTGGTACAACAACATCAACAACACAAGGCTGGGACAACAATATCATCAACATCATCAACACGAGGCTGAGATACCAACATCATCAACATGAGGTTGAGATAAAAACATCATCACAACATGAGGTTGGAGCAACAACATCATCACATTATATGGAAACATAATGAGGTAGGTGTATCAACATCATTTTTCAGTACTCTGACAGTCCCTAAGGATCTGCCCAGGAATTGTAAGATTCCCTAGGATATAAAATCCTAACGGAGCTACCACGTGGTACTCTGACAGAACGTCTTTACTGGACCTTCAGGATCTTCCCAGGAATCATAAGATTCCCTAGGATTATAAAAATCCTAATGGAGCTACCAATACTGACCACAACTAGCATATACATGCACAAGTACTCTGACATAACGTCCTTACCGGACCTTCGGGATCTGTTCAGGGATGATCAATCCCCTAGGATATAAAATCCTAATTAAGCTACATGTTGTTGGTCATGATACCATAGTATCATCAAAATCACTCCCCCTTTCGAGGGAGGTCCTTTCGGACTATACCAAGATTATCTCGAAAGTGCTCAAACTTTACACGAGACAGAAGTTTGGGTAACACATATGCAACTTTCTCATCTGTGCCAACATATTGGAGCTTAACAACTCCCCTTTGCACCATATTATGAATGTAGTGATACCATATTTCTATGAGATTTGAATTGTCATGGAACACATGGTTCTCCATAATCTTTATGAAACTCTGGTTATCACATAAAATTATAGTTACTTTCATCTCCATATCAAATAGATATGTCAACAACTCCCAAATCCATATGGCTTCACAATTGGTGGAACATGCAACAATGTATTCTGCTTCTACCGAGATAAGAGCAATACGGGATTTCTTCCCACTCCGCCATGAAGTCATGGATGACCCCATACTGAAACAAAATCCTAAAGTTCTCTTTCTGTTAGTAACACTTCCTACCCAATATGAATTAGTATAGTCAACCAATCTGAAGTCATTATCTCCATTATAACTAAGACCAAAGTCCAACGTACCCTTAAGGTATCTCATCACATGTTTTGCAAAAACAAGGTGAACACGTCTAGGCTCTACCAGATTCTGACTCAAGGTGTTCACAACAAAACATATATATGGCCTAGTATTTGTTAAATACATCAACATTCCAATGATATGTCTATATAGCGCAGCATCAACCAATTATGACGTAGTATCAACCGAGAGTTTCAACTTTGTTTCCATGGGTGTGTTCATGGATTTACTCTCCAACATATCAAACCTCTTCAGTATTTAAACTACATACTTCCCTCGGTTAAGGAATATCTTCTCCAGGCTTTGCCAAACCTCAAGACCTAAGAAATAATGCATTAGGCCTAGGTATTCCATCTCAAATTTTGCAATGATCTTCTTCTTTCAATGATGAGATTTTCTTCATCTATCAAAAAACAATCATCTACATATAGTAGAAACATCACTGGATCATCATTCATAACCTTGAGCTAAAATTTATAATCATCTTTACTCTTGGTAAAGCCCAAGCTCATTAGGAAATTTTCAATTCTACCATATCAAGCTCTAGGAGCTTGCTTCAACCTGTACAGAGCCTTCTTCAACCTGCAGACCTGAGTCTTTCTATCTTCAACTTCAAATCAAATTTTCACATTAAATTGTACCATCCTGGTACAATTGTTTCAACTCCAACTTAATATGCACAATAATGTGCTAGATTTATGTGCTTTATGCAAAGCACTATCTATCTCACAACCTGAGAGTATGTCCTCTACTCTCTCTACAATTGTTCCTCTGGAACTGGGATTCTATGCCTGCAGCTACTCTAAAGCTGAGAATGGATGCTCCATTCTCATTGTGACTGCTGAAATATGAGAGTAACTCCTCTACTTCATCATGACAACAACTTCATCTTAAACTGAGAGTGGATCAATAATTGATACTGAATATATCTCTTCTCCTTTCATGGAAGTAACTCTTCCTTCTATTGTAGTCATGTTTCCATGGCCTGACTAATGTACTGCACCAACTGCCACTCAATTTTAAATATGGGGATTTCTCCCCTTGCATATCATATTGTATATGAATTATGATTGTTTTGGTTATATTCATGAATACTGGAACTATTTCTTCAATTATTGGAGTAAGTGTCTCGTCATAGTATTCTCCCTCTTGTTGGGAGAATCATCTAGACACAATTCAGTCTTTATACATTTGCAACATGATTGATCTATTAGATCAATCTTGGAAGTCAACAATGACTTCCCTTCTAGTCTCATAAAAAAATCCATATCCCAGTCTTCCTAACTAGATTCCTTCTCTGTCACTGAAACAAGGGAATCTTCCCAGGAGATTTCATATCTCCTAGAAGTCTCTGAAGCTACGGTATAGTCTTCTTATGGCATATGTCTCCCAATCCTAGAAGATGTCTCTTCATCTGATCCTTTCTAAGATCATGCTTAGTCTGAATCTTGATTTCTTCTAAGTCTACAAGGACTTCATCATCTTTTATAGGATATACTTGGTGTTGAATACCAAGTCTTAATATGAAAAACCTAGTCAAACTTCAAACGATTTCAACTTCATGTCGAGGTGGTTTCATTATCCTTTGAACAAGTCTATTGTGAGTTCTTGTTCTAATGTTCGATCATCTTTGAAGCCTTATTCTCCTTACAATCAATCTCCATATGAGATACTCTAGATCTCAAAAGATAGCTTCTTCTTCATCTTCTTTGGTACATGAATGTATATGGTCATGTACATAGTCTGCTTCATGTCTCATATAATTTGTTTCCTTCTACAACCTTCACTATAGCTTCATTAGGGTTATCACTTGTGACCTGCCCGGAACAAGATCAACAAAAAACAAGAGTAATACTCTTTATAATAATAAAACAACAGTGAGAAAAATCATCACAATAGCTCCTTTAGAGATATTACTTGTGACCTACTTGAAACAAAAATCAAAAGTAAGAAATATGATACGAAATGAGATCAACACTCTTCTAGAGTTGTGATCAAATGTTCCTCCATGGTAACCTAGAACCAACACAAGAGGTTTCTCCTGGAGGAGATGTTAGTTGTATCTGGTAAATGATTACAATAAGCATTTATCTCAATGTGCTCACATGATACCAAGTATAATACTTTTCAAAGACTGATACCTCAACTATGGTGTTTACTTGTAATGATGTAGTTATCAACTTGTCATGTTCAACTTTGAATCTTATCAAATTAATCACTCAAACTTGGAACCTGGAGTCTTGTCCTCAATAATGAGTGTGTTTCTTTTCTTTCAAGTCTCCTTCACTCAAGATGACAAGTGATTTATTCAACATGTCCTATGTACTAAGACAATATGCTACCTTGAAAGAAGTCTAAGTTAGAGAATAATATATAATCTTAATCTAATACCTTGTCTTTAATTTGACCAAGGATTAGTATGATGTTCATAACTTCAACACACAACCTATATGTCAAGATAATGTCATAATGCATAGATGAATATAAAATGATCAAACATGAGGTGCATTATTCCTCTGAATGTGTTATATCTGAGATCCTTCTGGATATATGACAAAATATCCCTTCTCTTGCAAGTACCCTTTATAATAATAATGTATTTTAAACACATGTAAGTACATACCTACAATAGTATCTTGCTAGGGTAAGGTGAATTAGGAAAATAACACAACAATCCCAACACTTCACAAAAACTTTCACTGCAACTGGTATTGGTACTGCAACTAGTGTTGCCACTGACATGAAGGAACCGACACTGCAACTGCAACTGATACTGATACTGCAATTGCAACTGCAACTAGTGCTGCAACTGTAACTGCAACGACAACATCAACTTAGGGTTTTATGAGGAAACCCTAATTGTTCAACTTTCAAATGTTGGAATTTTGATCAAGGGACTAGATGCGTTGGGTTGAGGGGAGTAGGCTGGAGCAGTATGATTTCAAAAAATTGAAGTTTTACCCCTTAAAAATTGACCTACGCCATTATGGACTGGTACTTTTGGTACTGGTTCTGGTTTCCCGATTTTCTAGTACCAACCAAAAACTAGGGTTTCACTTTTCGGAGGTTCTAACCACTGAAAAGGTGCACTCAAGGTACCAATGAGTATGCTAGTCTAGGGTGCACTTCCCTATATAGTTTTTAGGCTTAAATTCTCTTCCAATAAAAAACCTTAATTTTCTTGTAGGACAACAATGATGTTTTTGGTTACCTAGTGAAAGGTTCTCTATTTAGTCAAGCTCCGATACCATGTTAAATTTAGATCTGCTTTTAAGTTCTTTTCAGTTTACTAGATAATAATAGCATAAGAAGGATCACTATAAGAAACACAATCACAAGGTACACAACATTTATCCTGGGAAACCCTCACGAGGGAGAAAACCGGGTTGTGTGTTAGATATTGTTAAGGATATATGAGTTAAGTGTTATGTTAGGGGTTATGAGCGATAATTATATATTAGGTCTTATGGTTAGGGATTATAGGTGGTAAGGTTATAATAGGGATTATAGGTAGTAAGGTTATAAGGTTTATGTTTTAGGGGTGCTTTATGTTTTAGGGGTTACAAGGGTTAATGATTATAGGGTTAACATGTAGGGGTTAAAAGAATTAAGGGTTAGGATTTATTGGATTAGGGGTTATAGGGAAGAGGTGATATGTGATATATGGTATGAAGGTTATAAAAAATTTAAGGGTTGGGTGTTATATATTGTTAAGGATATATGAGTTAGGTGTTATGGTAAGGGTTATGAGCGATAATTATATATTAGGTKCTACGGTTAGGGATTATAGGTGGTAAGGTTATAATAGGGATTATAGGTGGTAAGGTTATAAGCTTTATGTTTTAGGGGTTAGAAGGGTTAATGATTATAGGGTTAACATGTAGGGGTTAAACGAATTAAGGTTTGGGATTTATTGGATTAGGTGTTATAGGGAAGAGGTGATATGTGATATATGGTATGAAGGTTATAAAAAATTTAAGGGTTGGGTGTTAGATATTGTTAAGGATATATGAGTTAGGTGTTATGTTAGGGGTTATGAGTGATAATTATATATTAGGT